>JADBHU010000340.1:0-75866 GCA_017140155.1 Fusarium devonianum | reverse complement strand
CTGTGATCCCCCCCGCGATGCCAACAGCCTGCCCCAAAAACAGCCCTGCAGCTGGCCTGGCAGCCTCCGAAGTCGCCCTGATCTCCCCAAAGGAGCAGCCCAAGCGAATGGGCTTTCTAGGGAGCGTCGTATTAATCTCACCCCCTCCCTCACTTTTTCTTATTGCACTTTCTGCTCCCGGCATCGCGACATGGCTTCGTTCCCTTATCTCCCGAGGGGATGGCTTCGCGGATTGGGCTTCTATCAGAAAGCAAGGGCCAAGAGCAGGGTGAACGAAAGGGCTTGCATCCTGGCCGCCTCCACTCGCGAAAGCAACGCATTTACAGGGCTTGGATGGCCCTATTCGTTCGCCTGGATAGTTGCTGTTTGTAGTTTGATTCCGAACCGACAGCCCGAGGAGTTACGATTGGCTTGTAAGCACTGCGACTGTCCGAACAAGCTGGAACTCATCTGCCAGTAAAGGTTGCGCATCGTTCTGTTGCCGATGGATAGATGATTTCACCGCCGGTCAACAACAGCGACAGCATCAACGATTTGCGGACAACGGCAGCGGGTAGACAGGCGAACTTCTCCATCCAGTTCTCGCTGATCCCTTGATTCCTTGTCACTTTTGACTCCATCGCAAACTGTCCCCATTTCCCCTCTGATCCTCCAGGCATCCATCAAGACATCCCCTCATCCGTCCCCCATCGAGGCCACGGAACCTAGATTTATTCTCCAGCATTCTTTCCGTCGCGTCTAGAGTTTTTCTACCGGGCCGAGGGTCTTCTGTTCCCTTGCTGCATGCCCGTTTAGCCTAGCTAGCCCCCAATCTTCCCCGAGCCGATGGAATAATTATTTCGACTCTGCCCAACCGGTTCCCAGTCAGAAAGAGAGTTTCCCTTTCCGTCCAGCATCGGGAGCGCACGAATCAAATAGCTTGTCTCCTCTCCTCACCGCCGGCTGGCATGGATGGCGATATCGGTAGCCAATCGCGGCTTTTGAATGCTCTCTCCGCAATGTCTTGGCGTGGGAATTCTTCGGTATTGCGATCGGGGGGGCAGAAAGTGGAGGCCAGGGCTTCGTTCCTGATAAGCAACCCTGGCTCGGTTCGATATTGCCAATTTATCCTCGGCAAAAAGGACAGCGAGGGGTCTCGAAGCGGCAGTTCCTTTACTAAAGTCCCGGTCCTTTAATACCAGGAAAAAGGAATGCCTTACATCGGCCATTTCCAGTCTCCCCAAACGCTTCGCATTGCTAGGACCATGTTCCCGCTTTCGTCTCCATCAATTTAGCCACGGGCATGGACCCCTCTCCACTCTACGGTACTTTGAGCCGCGTTATGTAGCTTTCTCTTCACAACTTGCCCGTCGGCTTTCATCGTCATTTTTCTGCTTCTTGACGAAAACTCAAGTTCTCTCTCTAGCGGAGGCGTAGGTGGCTGATAGATCCATATCTTTCTTCTTCTTTATTTCTTTTGCCCTTTTGGGCAATTTCTTCGTCCCACTTGCATACATGCTTCCCGACACTATATATCTCTTTGGTCTCGTCTGAGTCAGTAGAAAGGGAGTGTGGATTCTGATAGATCGGAAATATACAATGATAACGACAGGCGGACAGGATGCCCCGAGCATGTTCCAGATCGGCCTTACTGGGTCGTCTGGCGGTGATCAAATTTCTGCCCGAGACAGCTCTTCTGCTCAAGTGGTTTTCCCCGCGGTTTCACTGCGATGATCTGCGGTTCCAGCCCGCTGTGGTGACACCCCCAACACCCTGGTTGCAGCCGCCTCTGGTGTTCCAGTCGCAGCAAAGGGGTCTCTCAGCTGGCAAGCCCAGAACGACTGATCTGCCCTCCTAGCACCTGTCACATTTCAGCCTCCTCCTGTAGGATCAATCCCCTGAGATTGGGTGCCAAGCCAGCCTTGTCGCATCCCTCCTCGCTGGACTGCCAATGGGTTAGTTGTCTGGACTCACTGCGGGCTGCGAGCAGCAGATGCCAAGCGATTCTCGTCCACACATCGATTCACAGTACCGAGCAACGCTGCGCATTCCCGGGCCCCGCATCCCGGCGTTTCTGGCTTCCAGATCACAGAGCGGTCAAACAGTCGGCCGCGAGGTTGCATCGCAGCTCCAGGAGCACAATTGCTGATACGTATCCGTACTATGTAGACTTGTCGGCCTCTAGTTAGTGTTTCGTCGCCTTTGCGCCGCCATTCGAACAACAGCCACTATCCTGATCAAAGAACGCGGTCCGCTCGCTCCACCTTCTCGCCGTCCCTGCCCGAGCCACTCCATCCTGTTTACTACGCACGTTTGTCCGCTCATTATCTGGTCGCTCCGAAGGACCACTTAGTGCAGAGGCTATCCCGTTATACATGCCGTCTGGGGAAGCACTTCGTTGGAAGCCGTTTGGGTTCCCCTAGTGCGGCAGGGAATATTCCATGGAAACGCGGCGACGCTAGCAGTTAAAACCTTGGTAGTTCAGCGGCCCTGTTCATCTCGGAACAGGCAACGCACGCACCTGAGTCGTCTACACAAATAATCTCGCCGAAAGCGGGGCTCTCGTGGCTTCCGATGGCTACATGGTCCCTTGTTGAAGACCGTGCCCGCGGGTGGTGGTCCGGGATCTAATGTCCTCGGTCAACACTCGGTCATGGTTTCTGTTCACCGTACGGTCACTGTCTGATAAGCATCGAATTCGCTGACTTCATTAATGTTGGGGCTGGGAATTCATGAGAGGCTGGATGGTTGTAGATGTTGTACTCCGTACTCGGTATGCCGTTGATTAACGAGTTTGTCTAACTCCTTGTTTGCGACAAAACGAATATGAGACAAGGGATCCCATTGCTGAATCACCCCGGGCTTTGTCAAGATGCCTTCACCAGGGCTCCGTCTTCCGGCTTTAGCCGGTCATTCTGCCTTTGATATTGAATTCTTTACTTTTGCGAGACAACCTTGACCAAGCTGGCTGGTAGCTCCCATGCGCGTTTCCTGGGCGCTCTCCGGTGCCGAATTGATTGAATTCATGCGCGGAAATTAGCAATCAGCCAGTGCCAACCTTGTTCTCGCCTCGCCTAAGAATTCATCTACCAGCCATTTACTTACTCCATGCCGAGTCGTCATCATTCATCCCGAACCCTTGCTGAGGTCAAGCACAATGGCCGCCTGCATGTGAGACCATCATTTTCCATTTGACCGCTACCGGGGTGCCGTTGGTGGTTCATCTCCAACATTGATTGACCTACCGCGTTGGGCTACGTCGCGATATCTCGCTTAAGGTAGCCAGGGAGGCTCCCAGCTTTGGCATCCTAGCGCGAGCGGCATCCAGCCGGCCACCCGCACCCAGGGTGAATAGCTTGTCGCTTTATGTGAATCTGTTATCAAAACTTTACAGCCAGACATGATGTAGATATCGACATAGGTACTGTCACAGAGGCATGCGAGTATTGAAGGCGAGTGTGCATGCATACCCAGGCTGATGAAGCTGGTTCCCCTCCGTGCCGTGTCAAGTGTATTGTTTCCAGCATCGAGGCTCGGGGAGCGGCTCTCCTGCGATCCGAGGCGCCCCCTGGCAGCTTGAACACGATAGGCAAGATGAGGCATGGAAACCTTACACAGATACCACCGCCCTGACCGCGCGGCCCCACAAATGGGCGCCGCTCCCGGATCCAAACCAACGGGTTCTCCTAAGCCCGGTCATTTCCTTATCCGCTTGTTCGTCAACTGCTGGTTGCTAAGGGGGGTTGGTTCTCATGCGCTTTCCCCTTCGCAGACCGACGATGTACGTAAAAGAACCACCCCCTTACATGTAGCAAGCTGGGGATTAGAGTTAAGAGAGCAATAGACCCTTCCTTCCATTAGGATATTCCAAAGCTTCGTCCTTCTTGGCGGAGACCCTCCATGCCGCCCACCTTCTGCTTCTTGCCTAGTCGCTAGAAGGGTTGGACTTGCGCTAGAAGGACCGGTAGAAGGACCGGTCGAAGAAGAGAAGAAATGTGTCAATACCTTCAATGCATGAAAAGTTTTTCGCCGCTTGATGCTTCCAACGCGACCGCGCTCTGGCTGACTCGGCATAATCCTAGAGGTTATGCCGCCCCTCCACGTTATCCACTTCCTTCTATTTCGCGGATCGCGCGCTCCTATTGGATCACTGAGGACAAAGGAAGGATCTGGTTTCCGTCGATTTCCACGTGTCTACGGTTGCCACCAAGAGCCAATCCGCTTCGGCCAAGCGCCGTTTGGGGGATGAGGAAGCATCGCCGAAGTTGGGGAAAGTGGTACCGCCGCCTAAGATTTCCCTTTTAGTCGCAAGATTACCTAAGGTGCCTAAGGAACAACGTGGGTGACCGAGTCAGTTCGATAGCAAAGGACGGCCACGCGATTGACAGCTTAGGGCCAGATAACGGGAGCTCCATCTACCGCTCTAGAACTACCGGTATAGTTACGTTGTGTGTGTGTCTGCGTGTGTGTGTGTGCGCACGGCATCCCCTCGGGAACGAGCAAGACTCAGCTTTCGGATCAGAGACATGACTCCTAGGGCCGCCGTTGCCTCTGATACTATCAAGACAAGACATGTGCCTCTCTGTATCTGTTCACCTGACGCCGCCGCAGCCGCTATCGCGGGGCCCTCGCTTTCGGCGACGCAGCAACGTTTGAGTTGGAGGCAGGACAGTCAAAGCACAAAGATAGCCCCAGGCTGCTTCTGACTCTGTCATGAGCCAACTGTCGAAGGTGGCCGCCCCTCAAGCTTCGCCAATCGCCCTCTCTTTGGAAATTGTTTTGCACAGAATGTCACTGGCTACGCCACACTTTGGATGCGCCGCCGACGCCACGACTTAGCCCGACCTGATTGCCCTTTTGGACACATTATTGCGGCAAGATCCCCGTGTTACTGCCCTCTCCCACATCGCGGGGATCCTTGAGGTCATAGATGGCAATCGGAGTCAGAATGTCGCGATGACGTCCTACAAGGCCTCGGAAATCTGATCCCGCGCCGGTAGCATATTCAGACCGGCTCCGAAGATCTACCTCCTACAGGAATGGATGCGAAAGCGAGATGGGCTTTCCACCCCGTCGGCAGCTCGATTGCACCGTCGGTCGGGAATACGATCAGATCGAGTTCGCCATGGGGATTAGCATGGCGATTGTCTATGATCTGCCTATTGTCATTCGGATATCCGTTTTGGATGCAAGATTGACTCAAGCTGCGACGTAGTGACTTAATACAGATGCAGATCCAGCGTGACAGCATTCGCCTCCGACTTGGCCTGGATGCAAAGAGATGGCATCCTGCTCTGTTGCCTACTTGCGATGCGAAGCTCGGCCACGGGTAACATTGCTCCGGTTGTTACAAAGACGCCTTGTGCAAGTTTTGGCTGGTGATGATCGAATAGCAGTCAGCCAGCAGCGCCTCGTCATCCGCCGTCGCGGCTTGGACCGTCACATGTCCCCCGTCTGCGCCTCCAGTCGACGACCATTGGATTAATTTGTATACATCATCCTTCATTTACTGGAAACGTCTGGGTAGGAGTTGTTAGTATGACATGCTGTCGCTTATCGTTTTGTTCGCTATGTTTACTCCAAAAGGGAGGGCGTACCGCTATTGCTGATGCTATTGATATGTCGGTCGGTCACTGGTGTCGAGGCGCGTGCTTGATAAGTTTGATACCGAGATGTCAATGATATCAAATGCATGCAAATGTAGGGGATGGCTGCGCTTCCGACCGACCGCCCTTTCTTACTAATGTCATATTTCCCCTTCTTTGAGTTCTTATTACAAGACGGTTATGTCCTGTTGCGATCTCGGCCGCATGCTCTTCTTGCTTGTCTCGTGACATAAGCATCACCCAACGCCGTCTGAAGCAAACCACCTCCAGCAACAAAGCGTGTGTGGGGGCCCCCATTTCGTGGGGTTTCGTGGGGTTGGCCTCAGATAACGCCAGACACAGCGTGCTTCGCCAGGCCGAACAGAACAACGTGAGCTCTTGTTTGTCTCGCCATTGGGCACAAGCAGCGAAATCAAAACGAGGTGTCGTCCGCGACCGCCTCAAGCCTATTGTCTTTCATTGATGTTTGAGGATGCGGGTGTCAAGTTTCCTCGCTTGTTTCCCCATCCTCCTCAACCGTCTTGCAGCATCCTCATTGGCGCCATGCGCGGCACAGACGCCATCCTGTAACAAGCTCCCCATTCAGACATCAAACAACCAACAGACTCTGGTGCTCGCTTCCCGATCATCTTGCATCCGTGGGCTTCTTTTCTCATCCTGCGTCTCGGCGACGAAGCTCCCCCCCACGCTACGCCTCACGGCCCGGAGTGGCCCTTAGCCAAGGGATTAGCCCACGCGGTGATTCGGAGCTTTAGTGCCCGCGCATGTTAAAGCAGGGATGGTCGGGAGTTGCTTGCTGCCGTCGAAGCAAGGGGGGATAAGTTTGGGAGTCTATTGTGATTGTTCACCTGTGTGAGGCAGGGACAGGACCAACGTTTGCAGGTTCTTTGTCTCTCTGCGCTGTCTGTGAGGTCCGCCTCTTTGGATGACAACAAGTTGTTTGTGAGTTGTCAAGTTTGCGAGTTGTCAAGTTTGCATCCTCGATGTTACTCACAGAGGCGGTCAACGGAGATCGAAACTAGTTCTCGCAGACTGCATAAAGTAGCCACGATAACAGTTAACGGCACGCCACCCTCCAAGAACAAGCAGGATGCAGCCCTGCCGGCTTTGATACAGATTGCATATTCTTCACCGTTCCCAAGTGTTTGCCGGCTGAACAGCTTCACCGCATCCCTAGCACTTGCGCCGTACATATGCACTCGCATATAACCGCCCTATATCGCCCGCCATGTTTCCTCCCGTTCAACTGAGCAGCTATGAAACAACTGGGATTTGCTGCCGTAGCCCTAGCGCTGGTTGAATGTGCCATTTATCTCTTGCCCGACGTGCTGTTGCGCTGGTTCGAGTTGCACGACACCGACGTCTCCTGGTTGTAACGCAGCTGTCCTGGGCCAGTAGCTTGTAGACTTCGGGACTGCAAACGAAGCGAAGTGTTTTCGACAAGCCAGGGCTCGGCTAAGGTAAGGGCTCTGTTGTTGCGGTGAGGCTATCTACATTCACATTCAAGCCTCTACCGAACGAACGAGACGGCCTGCGTTTTGAGCTCGCGTAACGTAGCCGCCCTTTTCTCGCCGTATGCATGACCAATATCCTATCTCCCACAGCCTTTGTCCACTTTAGACAGTTTGAGGTGATAATGATCTGCTTGGAGACCGAGTAAATTGGACCTGCGGCTGTAGGGTAAGTCTGACAATCACCACCAGCGTCCTCCTCTCTGGCGTGGCGAGCCGGGGTAGCAAAAGGGTAACGGGGTATTGCTTAATGAAGTGCTGGCCTGTCTCCTAATGTGCGTTGCTTCTCTAGGGGGGGGGGGGTTCTCACTGTCGTGGCTCATGCTCGCGAAATCACGTTGTATTGGGGATTGTCAGATCATGACAGAGGGATAACCAAAGCACAGCACTACGGCCGGATGCCAACTGAACTACCCAGCAATATGACTATTATTCCAAGTTCCTACAGGTTTTGACGAGAACACATCTGCCCCTGGTCCGACTCACCCTGGTGTTCATATATTCTCTAACCCCCTAGTCCAATCACGATGAAAACTCCCGGAGGACCTCTGAATGTTCAATGTAAGTGAGCCAGTGGAACATGTCAAACTGCCAAGACCAACAAGAACGGGTACGAGACATGCTTTGTGTCTGAGATGTCATTATATATCTCATTGCGAGTGCAAGGAGCAAGTGGCATAAATCTAGGCCTCCGAGCCCCAACGCGGGTAGTCATCGTAGACGAGTGTATGTCAAAACATCAAATGCGCCAAACGCCCGCAACTCCTCCCATGGCGAGGAAAGAACAGTGAAACTCCAACAGCTATACCTCCCACGATGTCCACCCCCCGCTCTAGCTTCGGAGGGCTTCTAATCGGTTGCGCATCTGATCCATCATGGCCTCGGCATCCTCCTCCTCCTCTTCCTCCTCCTGCGGCTTCTGGGGCTCCGGTTCCGGCGCCATGGGCAGCTTGGGCTCCTTGCGATCCTTGAGAATCTCACCCAGCACCTTGTCCACCTCGCCCTCTGCCTCATCGCCCTCCATGAGCATATCTCCGTCGGCGGGCAGTGAGTCCTCGACCATCTCCTCGATGATGCCCGCCTTCATCAACTCCACGCTCAGCTCCTGCATGGTCCCTGCCAGCTCGGGCAGCCGGATGAGCGTGTTGACGTCCTTCATGATGCCGACGCTCGCGCGGATGGAGCCCTCGATCTTGCGCACGGCAAACGCCTCGTTGACCTGCATCTGAACCGACGATAGCTGCGCCTTGGAAGTTATGAGGCGGGCCGACGTCTTGCGGGCGCGGACGAGCTCGCGGGCAAAGTCGCGGACCTCCTGCTGGGCTTGCTTGGCACGGGTTGGATCGCGCTGGCCGCGACGGTCGGCTTGAAGGATGAGGTTCTTGGTCTTGGTCTCGACTTGCTTCACAGTGGTAATGTCGCGCTCGATTTTGCGGATGTTTTGCCTCATGAGCGCATTGCACTTGCGCATCTACAGGGACAGAAGTGTCAAAGTCAGTTCCTGGGTCGTGCCATGATGGGCCATGGACGGCGTCGTCGCGCTGGCTTCAGCTGCATCGTGAGCGTACCTGAGCCTGGGGATCAGGCTTTGAAAAGAGAGACTTGAACGTCTCCATGTTGGTGGCTGGGAGGCAGCAAGGACGGGGAAAGGATCGCGAGAGCTCTGGAGCCCGCGCCAATGACGCAACTGGGGATGGCGAAAAGGCGGAGCGAATGGCTTGATGGTGGGTGGATGCTGGGGTATCGTGTTTTGCACAAGACAGAATTCGTTGTGCTGCGAAACTCGTAGAGATTGAGAACGCTGGATAGGGCGGGAGGTGCCTAAGTGTCGTCGTCGAATGATACCATCAACTCAGCCGCAGCCAGTCGTTGGAGGATGTTGGGTCATGGTGGTGAGGCTCGCCCACCCAGTCCAACGCTTCGAGGCTGACGCAAGGCCAGCGGCAGAGTTGCAATTTGATTGGCCCGATAGCGGCATGAGGCACGGGCTCACCCACTGAAGGCATCGCTGTAGCTTGCGCTGCTGGTGCCTGCAACGAGTAAGGTACCCCCCACCATCCACATATCGGGCGCTTTAACGCCTGTCCGTACCTTAGTGAGCGAGTAAAGTCCCTAGACTTCCATGCGACAGGAACAAGGCATGAACAACGGTTTCTCAGTAAATCATGGCTGCTATCTAGTTGATCATATCGCCAATTACAGGCAGAGGTACGATTGGCACTCGGCAATCGATATAGAGGCTGATCGTGGAAGTATCTCGTATCACCCTCATCCATCACCGGCGCTTTAGGTGATCGAAGCTCCAGCAGATTCTAGGAGCTCCAGCCTGGAAATAGTGGAGAGGGGCGAGCTGCGGGGACAACATGGGCAGAGCTAGTTCCGTTTCCATGATAGAGAGGTACCCCCCTCTTGGGTGGGCCAGACACCCAGGCGCAAGTAGCTGCGCATCATTGCCCCTCAGCTGCTATGCCGTTCTCTCCTCTTCTTACACATTCCATGCCGCCTTCTTTGCCCAGCACTATCCCGCCTGTGACCGGCGAATGCGCAAGCCTCACAGCGGAGCGCAACAGCTACTCGTCAGTTCCATTAGGTACAAGGCCGCCTGAGCTAGGCCTGCACCTCCTCCGCTCATCAAAAACTCATCCGCTCTCAACTTTCTTGTCTGCTGCATCATCAAACAACCAGACTTGTCTTTCTTGATTCTTTCCTGTTTTTTTCTTCTTAACAAAACTTCAAAGATACCCTTCCGTACTTTCAACCACATCTTCTCACAATGACTGACACCGTCTATCCCGAAGGTATGTCATGGCAGCTCTATCCATCATCGCCAGCCTTTCCCCTCCTAGCCTCGAAGCATGTTCCCACGCACCCAAGCGCCTATGGACACTCACTCTGCACAACTCACCATGAACGGTTTCGACATGACGATATCCCCATGCGCTCTTCTCGCAATGGCAAGCCCCAGCCGCTAACCTTAACTCTACAGTCCTCTGGGCTCAGCGATCTTCCGTCGCCGACCCCGCCAAGAACTTCGTCTACCTGACCATCTCCGTTCCTGATGTTCCTAAGGATGGCCTCACCCTCGACCTCAAGCCCACAGGCCTCAACTTCACAGGCACCTCTTCCACCCTCAAGAAGAAGTACCACGTCGAGCTCGAGTTCTACGACGAGATCGACCCCGCCGAGAGCAAGATCAACCACACCGGCAAGAACTTCGAGCTGAAGCTGCAGAAGAAAGAGCTCAAGGAGGAGTACTGGCCTCGGCTGCTCAAGGGCTCCCAGCGCGTCCATTTCCTCAAGACCGACTTCGACAAGTGGGTTGACGAGGACGAGCAGAACGAGGCTCCTGAGGAGGATTTCTCCCAGTTTGGCGGCATGGGTGAGTAGCTCCCTGAATCTGACCCCAAAGCGACTCCTCGTAACTGACTTTTTAGAAGGCGGTATGCCCGGCATGGGTGACATGGGAGGCGACTTCGGCGGTATCGACTTCTCCAAGCTCGGCGGCGGCGCTGGCTTCCCCGGCGCCGAGGGAGCGGATGAGGAGGGCGATGATGACGAAGACGACGACGATATGCCCGCGCTTGAGGGCGACGACAAGGATGCCGGTAAGCCCGCTGCTGCGGCTACCGAGAAGAAGGACTAAGCCTCACGATGAAATGCTTGTTGCTGCTGCCCCGATAGGGAGCATCTCTTAACTACTGGATCAGGCGGGGTAGCTTAGGCGTTGTGCTCTTGGTTTTCACCCACCGACTGTTGAAACTGCACTGCCCGTTTCGATATGGAGAAGGAAAAAAAAAAGGAAAAATCCACCAAGCCAATACTGCCGGGCTGAGTATGCGTCACGATGTGAAAATCCTTCTGTAGTGTGTATTGAGCCATGTGTGAGTTGCGTGTTGGAGCGAGCTACATAGACGACCAACATAATGCCTAAACCCCATCTCAGGTGTCATAGACTCAGAAATGCCATGGGGTTCAACCACACGGCTAATCTAATCGGAGAGTTTACGTACGCTAAATGCTATGCTACGGACGACGACGTCTTCAAGACGCTGTCTTCGAGATATTGTCTAGGAACGTCTCCTCTCCTTCCTATTACTAGCAGTAGTCAAACACTTCGAGATATTTATTAGAGTTTCCCTACGACACATCCGGTCAATGCTCTGGTGCGACTCTTTCACATTACTCAACAGTTTGCAAAAATGATCATCGTTTGTGCGGAATCTTTTGTCTTATTCCATCTATTATACATTTCGCATATCGAGTCCGGTCCACACCTTGTCTGGCGAACCTTGAAAGGTTTGAAACAGGGACCGGCCTCTTAAGGACAGAAGCAGGACGAGAGAAGAGACGGAGATAAACCTATAACAAATGCAAAACCAGCTGCCCCGTTATCTGACCCCAAGAGTCTCCCATCTCTCTCCTTCAGAGACAATTTGACGTGGCAGGAAACATCAATAAATCAACGCGTCCATTCTGCTTTAACGTCCACTTAATACCAACTTCGTTTCGATGTTTTATTAATTCTTTTCTCGTGGCACTACCGGCACATGCGTCGATACTTACTAGAGTCACAGTTAGTCTCTTTCGTCAGTCCGCAAAGGTTGTGGTGACTTACAGCAATGTCATCCTCCATCTGAGCATCACCAGGGGCAGCTTGTGCCGGAGCAGCGGGAGCAGCATTGGCGTTGGCCTCAGCGCTGGCTGCAGAGTCGAAGTAGTCAGCCATCTCCGAGTCAAGCTCCTCTTGAGTCTTCTTGGCGGGGCGAGCGCTGCGACCACGACGCTTCTTGTTAGCAGGACCCTTAGCAGGGCCGTCCTTCGCAGCACCAGCGTTGTGCTTGTTCGCAGCGGCAGACTTGGGCTGGGCCTTGGGCTGGCTTCTTTACGCGTCAGTTAGCTAGGCAATATCAAGTCATGTTGCATTAAACCTACGTGGTACGCTCGGCAAGAGTCTTGACAGGAGGGATAACCTTGTCGGCTTGAGCGGCTCCGACAACAATCTCGATCTGCTTAAGTTAGTTGTTGTGCATGATAGACTCGCCCAAGGCGGACATACCTTGATCGGTCGGTTGTCGACAAGAAGGCCGTTCAGCTTCTGGAAGGCCTTGCTGGCGCCGTCCGACTTGTGGAAGGTGACGTTGGCAATACCACGGCTTTGCGAGTTGGGGCCGTAGGAAAGTTCGACTCGCTTGATGGGGCCAACGGATTGAACGAAATACTCCTATCGCGGGGAAACAGTGTTAGTCTTCCAAAGTGTGCAGTTGAACAATATCGTCATTCCGTCTTCGAGCCTCGGTCGATCCAGTTCCGGGAGAGTTTTACGTCGCCAGGAGTTCGGTAGTCATGGTAAACGAGTGACTCACGAGCAGAGCAGTGAACTAGTGCTAGAATCCCTCGGATCGCCCACCATAGGGGCATTGGGGATCAGTCAGAGCATGGGTAACCAGCCACATAGCTCTGTTCCAAACACAACCCACAACTTGAGTCCCAGCCCAAGTCCCACTACCTGTGTGGCGTAGTATCTTGAAGATCCGCCCAGGCATATGTATGAACCGCCACATTTATAGCCCGCAAACTCGCATAGAAGACGCAATGTCGCGTTCTCCACTATCCACGAGGGTTTCTGCTGCACATGCTCACTGCTTGCTCGCTGAGGCCGGTACGGGATTTCAAAAGCGGTGTCATCCGAAGGAAATCGCTGACCGTAGCTGGTGGAATGCGCTTATCGTCATGAGGGGCCTCTATCCGCTCAAGCCGACGCTATACAAGCGAGGAATGCTGACCAGGCTTTTCCTGCAAAATCATTGCGCGGCGAGGATGTTCTCAACTTCCGATAGAGCCACCATATTCCAGGCACTGCTTAATCAAAGAAGGAGAAGAGGCGTCCGATAGCTCCGGGCCAGTAAAGTATGTCGACAGACAAATCGAGACGACGCGACGTCGAAGGCAAAAAGGAGAGCGGCGAGGAAGAACAGGTCGAACAAAGTCCGAGGGCATCAAGAGCCACCGCGGAGACATACCTTAATCTGCTGCTCCGAGACGTCCTTAGGCTGTGGCGCGTTAGCTGCTTGTCGCATCATCGGATTTGCGCAAAAGCTTACCAGATTGCTGACAATGATCTTGCTATCACTGTTGGCACCGGCTGCCTTGGTCGGGGCGGGCTTTGCGCCAGCGCCGCGAGCAGGCTTGGTATTCTTCTGGATACCGCCGATGGGTGCGGGTGCGGCGGCAGGGCGCCCGGTGGAGCGGCGGGGGTTGTTGCGACGACGGGCACTTCGGCGCTGAGCCTGGGTGATGTCGTCGAGAGCTTGATCGAGCTTGCCAGACATGGTGATGTATGGATTGAGAAGGTTGGTAAGGTCAAAGGATAAGAGGCTGATGTTGCCTTTCAAGGTCGAGAATCGATGCTGTGCTGGCCGATAGTCGTCAGATCAGCAGACAATATCGAATGACACGTCTATCGTTGCGTGACAAAGGTGACAAGAGCGCGATTAAGTATGGTATTGACTTGATGTCGACGATGTCGCAAATGCGAGAGACGGTAGTAGAGGGAAAGGTGGATGCGAAATGGCAATTTGCCAGCAGTGGGTTCAGAAAGTGGAAGAAGAGGAAATGAACGGCGCGCGGAGAGAATTAAGGCGAGCCGGTGGGAGAAAAGAAGACTTGGGCTGGGTCAGATGTGGGCTTGATAGTCTGAAGTATGGCGTTGAAGATGGAAAGACGAGGGTGAGAGGAGGGACAAAGGGCGTAGAAAAACACGGGGTGGGCGTTGCCTCTCGCTCCTTCCTTTGTCTGCCTAAGGTAAGGAGATGAGCGCGCAGGCACGCGGGTCGTCCAAGGCGCTGGTAGTGCGCTAATACCTTTTAGGCAGTGCTTAGCCACATTCGCCACAAACGACAACAACAGCCCTTTCGCAGCGCCAATCATTTCACAAGATGGCTGCCGGTTACATTGACTGGACGGGAGCTTGTGAGAGAGGCCTCTGCAAGGCAATTGGTTACTGTAGGCATTTGGTTCAATGCGATCTGAAGGACCCATCAAGCGACAACGTTCCAACAACAGTGTTCTAAATACGGTTGTGCCTTGTTTGATTCGCTACAGGTAGTGTTGATATGTTCGGAGCTATTCGCATCATGCGACATTGACCTTTCAAAGACTGCCTCCCCGAGGTTCATACCAACTCAAATCCAGCTTGAAGTTCCGGCCGTCCAAAAGATATCTATTAGTCGCTCAGCTGTGTCATATCCATGTTGCCGCAATAGAGCCGATGTGCTCCTTCGCCGCAGGCTGTTGAGCGACTCTGCCTCGAGCCGCATCGACGTTTACCGTCATGCACTGGAAGCGGACTTGTGTTATGCGTTTTTTCTTCAGAAATTCCCTTAACGCCGAGCAACCGACTTTAGAAGAGAAAAGAACACCGTGGGTGAAGATGTACAATGTGTTGGCGTGGCATGATGGGAAACCATTATAGTGAGGCCTGCTTTCCCTCCTTGCCGCTATCGTCCTTTACAGCGTTGACCTCCAGGAAATGGTATACGATAATGAGGACCATGGATGCAGTGCCAAGAAAGATGGCTAGTTGGTATAGATCGTTGTCTGATATCATCGTGGCGGCTTAATCGAGGAATCTGGGTACCGAGAGGTTTCGTCAAGGAGAGCTTCAGGACCCATAAGTTAGCGATTAAAGGTACGCGCAACCCATGGGCAATGTAAAATTGCATACCGCTGACACAGCACGAAAGGCTTGAAATCTATGCGCGTGAGATAGACGTAAATGCTAGAGAAGCGAGAAGCGAGGTCGGGGCGTGGGCGAAGCCGTTGATGATGGTGATGGGAGCTTCAACTGGCCAGATGGAGCTTTGGTCGCAGCGGCCAGTTGAAGTAAGCCAAACCTGGCTGGGGCTAGTCCACGGAGTCCAGTGGTACGTACTATCAGGGCGGGTGCCAGCTGAGCTCGGGCGGGAAGTCAGGGCTTCCCTTCCTCTGGAAGGCTCCGCGACTCAACGCGACCCCACCATGAAAAAAGTCTTGGGCAAGAGCGGCCAGCACGTGACTCTTATGTGACTTCATCCTCCACACCCGGGCAAGGCAGCCCACCAACTATCAGCAATCTTCAACATCCATATTTTTCCCACCTGGAGGCATTAGCCTGGACGCTGTCCGACTCAAAACCGAGGGATTTACGATTTCGAAACCGGCTCTCGAACGACTCGATAGTCTAACGTCGCCCGATCACTCTTGTTCTCACGACTACCCCGCCACCGACTGCCCAATATGGCTCCCAAGAAAGGCGCCAGCAAAGAAAATGCGCCCAAAAAGGCGGCCAAATCGGTCGATGACCGGACCTTTGGCATGAAGAACAAGAAGGGTGGCGCTGCCCAGAAGGAGATTGCTCGCATGTCGGCAAACCTCAAGAACAGTGGCAACGCTGAGGAGAAGCGTAAGCAGGCCGAGAAAGAGGCCCGCGAGCGTGAGAAGAAGGCTGCCGAAGATGCTCGCAGAGAGACCGAGGCAATGATGGCCAAGCCCGCTCAGATCCAGAAGGTTCCTTTTGGTGTCGATCCCAAGACAGTTGTCTGCAACTTCTGGAAGAAGGGCAATTGTGAAAAGGGCAGGAAGTGCAAGTTTGCACACGACCTAGCTGTCGAGCGCAAGACCGAGAAGAAGAATCTGTACACCGACGCCCGTGGAGAAGAAGAAGAGGAGAAGAAGGTGGAGACGTCGGCAGACTGGGATGAAGAGAAGCTTCGAAAGGTTGTCCTGTCCAAGAAGGGCAACCAGCGGACGTCGACCGACAAGGTGTGCAAGTACTTCATCGAGGCCATCGAGGACGGCAAATACGGCTGGTTCTGGGTCTGTCCGAATGGTGGAGACAAGTGCATGTACAAGCATGCTCTACCACCTGGGTACGTGTGGTTGTTTCTTGAATACGAATGCATCATTGCTAACTACATTGTAGGTTCATCTTGAAGACTAAGGAGCAGAGGGCAGCTGAGAAGGCCCTTTTGGACAAGTCACCGCTCAAGACTCTGACTCTTGAGGACTTCCTGGAGTCTGAGCGACACAAGCTCACCGGCACCCTCACACCTGTGACACCGGAAACATTTGCCAAGTGGAAGAAGGATCGCATGGACAAGAAGGTGGCCGAGGAGCAAGCACGCAAGGCCAGGGAGAATACTGGTCGTGCTCTGTTTGAGAGCGGCAAGTGGGGAGACGACGATTCAGAGGATGAAGACGACGATGACGAGATGTGGAATCTCGAAAAGCTTCGGAAGGAGACAGAGGCTATTCGCCAAAGGAAGGAGGATGAACGTTTGGTGACGGCGAACGGCGGTAGTTCAATCGACGGAACCCCCGGCACAGACACTCCAGCAGTAGACACAGCGACGGATACTCCTGTCGAGGCAGCGGCTGGATCTTGAGAAGCTTGGGAAGCATGGCATATGGAGCATGTAGAGCTTAGAAGACCTAGGATCTGGGATTTCATCGAGTACTCACTTGTTGAGCTCGCCGGAGGACAGACCATCCAGAGGCAAGCCGAGCCCTGTTGCAGAACTCACATCAGCAACGACGAGTGAGGGCCGCGAGCAGGTCTACGTTGGCGAATCCGTCATCTGTTGCCAATCCGCCACGTGTGGAGGGATGACGTCTGTCCTCCGAGTAGAATACATTACGGTGGCATGTGAGCTGAGTGCAAGACAATTCAACCCCTGTGTGACATGGTAATCCATACTGCATACATGCAGCAAGCGACGGGCTTAGACACCTTGCGTGTGGACTCTCGCAGCCATGTGGTTGTGAGGCGTGGTGATGTGAAGCAGAGTAAAACGCATTTCGGCCTTGCTTGGAGTTTGCTTAAACGGCGGGGATGCATGGGTGTAACGGTTCAATGGTGGTGGGATGCACCGATCTGTTGCCGATCATAATAGTTTCTTTGAGGGGCGGGGTTGTGAGGGATGTTTCCCGTCCGCGACGGGCGGCAACCGAGCGGATTGGTTTGCGAGAAGTCATTATGGCGTAGAGGGATAAACCGCGGCGGCTATGTAGCCCCAGACAAAAGTACAATGGCAATGCTGGTGCCATGGATTGTGAGGAGGGGGCTCACGTCGACAGCTCAGTACTAGTAGTCTATTGGGCATGTACAGTGGTGTTCGGACATCCATGTCCGTCTGATTCCACAAGGACGTCGGTTGGGATGATTCGGATTCGGGGCAATCCGGGGCGAGTTGGATATTCATCTCGGGTGGCCTAAGCACAAACTTATATATGCCCAATACCCAGCATAAGTATTAGCCTGACCAACGGAAGGGCCAGAAGGCAGAAGTTCAAACAGCGAGAAATGGAATTGAAAACGAAGTGAGAGTTGCAGTACCTCGTGAAAGCATGTGATGGGATGCTCGGCATTGGTTAAGTTAGTGCCTGTGCGTTGGAGACTAGCCGGACACCAACACCCGCTGGACAGTTGAAGCTGACCCTGGTCCTACAGGGCTGCGGATGGCACTTCCAGCGGACGTAAGCCCCTAAGGTATGCCTCCCCCAGGGATAAGATGCCTGGCAGAACGGCCGGAGATAGAGGGGGCACACCCCGCGAAAGGGCGACGGGGCATGGACCGAAGGCTTCGGCCACGCCTGGAGAAGCTAGAGAGGCTAGAGACGTGACCCGTTCTTTCTCCCCGCCTCCCGTCCCGTCACCCGTTGGAATCAATTCAGTTGATAGGTGCTCGAGTAAACCTCCACCGCCGACCAACACCTCAACCCTCCAACTCCATCTTCCACCCTCACCATCACAACTGCTATTGAAAAACAGCTGCAGTTTTCATCACAGCTGCTGCCGTTGTCGCCGCCGCCGCCGCCTGCCGCGGGCACCCGGACGTCCGAGCCCCCGAGCAGAGACTCCAGAGCCGCCCACCGCCCGATTTTACGCCGCCGCTGCTCCGTCCTCCGCCCTCCGATCTGGGGCCCTCAAACCACACCCGTCGACTTGCATTGTTTCTGGCACTCCCCTCTTCCGGTGTCTCACGTCTGGATGGACTGAATGGCCACTGCGACTGTCTGCCATAGGCCGTGTTTCGACCGCGCCTCCAAATAATACCTTTGCCTCGGCTTCTATCCTCAAATCCCTGCTCTGGCTTCTACCGTTCCTCTCAAATCCTGGCCCGCTTCTCCCTCGACGGCCTGGTCTGAGGTCCAATTGCTCTCTCTCCCGTAGAGCGGGAGGAAGCAATGACTGCTGAAGCTAGACTGGTTCACCAAGATGTCCCAGGCCATCAATCACCATCGTCGTCGTCATTGCCATCCACGGCTGCAAGCTCTACCATCATCATGCCTCACGGCCCTGGAGGACGAAGTGATGGCGAGACCACGGCCACGACTGCGACAGGCGCCGCCGTCGTCGCAACTCCCAAGAATAGTACCTCGAACCGCTTCGTCAAGCGCTATCGCACAGAGATCGCCGCGAGCTCCTCCAGCGTCTTCTCTACCCTTGCCGCGTTTCCCCTCGACAGCGTGAAAACGCGCATGCAGACTTACCACTACAAGGGTTTCCTCGACTGCGTTCGTCAAACCTATCGCACAGAGAAGCTTGGTGGCTTCTTTCGAGGTATGCTCCAGCCAACTGAGACGGCCTGCACCATCTTCCGTAACTGACATGACCACTGCAGGCGTCACGGCCCCAATGGCTAGCATCACCCTCGTCCGTACCGTCTCCTTCTCGATTTACCAGCGCGCCAAATATTCCTACTCCGCCTGGGTGAAACGCAATCTCGGATTCGATATTATCGGCCACGTCAACCGAGATGGCACTTACCCTAACATTTACTCTGTCGCATGCTTTGGCGCCGCTGGCGCGACTGCTGGCTCTGTCATTACTTTCCTCGCCTGTCCTTTTGAGCTTACAAAACTCAGCGCCCAGGTTTCTGTTCTGCTCGCTGAGAGGGGTGTTGATGCCAAAGGTAGCCACGCTGTCGCCGCTAGCTATCAAAATAAGGGTACTCTACGGACAATGGCCAACATAATCAAGCATCGTGGTATTTTAGGGCTCTACACCGGCTTCAGACTTCATCTTTGTATGTTTTGCTTCAAGCTATGAGTCAGTCAATGCTAATGCGCTTTCTAGTACGCGATACGTTGGGAACGGCCATCTACTTTATGGTGTACGAAAGCGGTAAACAAATCGGGAATACAGTAGCTGGCGATCATCCTAATAGCAACAAGACCGCCGTCGTTGCTGCTGGAGGCATGTGCGGACTGGTCTCTTGGGCCATGATATGTGAGCAGTCTTGTGTTGACTTACCTGTTCTGTATACTGACAATGTGTCCAGATCCCATCGATTCTGCAAAGAGCATCTATCAGCGCAACTCCCTCCTATATTCCAAGGGTCAGACCGTCGAGCCAGCGCCCAAGATCGAGTTTTTCAAGCGTCACATGTATCGCGGCCTCGGCGTTTCGATGAGTCGCTCATGTGTTGTCAACGCCATCTTCTTCTCATCTTTTGAGTTTGTCAAAAAACACATCAACTCACTTGACGACCGGGAGTAAGAAACCGACGGCTAAGGAGTTGAACCATGTATGAAACAGCAGAACAACAATTATCCTGGAGGGAACGGTGGTTACGGACTTTTATCGGGTAACTGAATGATTATCCACGGACCAAAGTCACAGAGCATGTATGCATTATGAAAGGGCGTTTCTGGAATTCTCTTTATTTATCCTACTGGTTTGACTACACATACCCACGCCTCATACCGCTCTTGACTAGAGAAAAGGATAATGTGCGGTTCAACAATTACAGCTACTAAGGTTACCACCGTCGCACCGCATAGTTCTGAGAGGCCCTTTGGATCAGGACTGTTCGAGGTCCGACAGCTTGTGGAATGACAATATCCATACATGAAAACTTGCACTTGAATTTCTAACTGCCTGTATGAACCTCACAAGTTAAACGTTTCACTTACGATAGTGTCATGACAGTGAACATAACGATAAGATTGGTGAGCTTTCCTTTCTTCCTCTAGTCTGACCATATAAAGTACTGAACATCGCAGCCAATGATGCCCTTATCTCCTCTGTGCTAGTCATGGTAATACGATGTCCTTGCTCTTCGTGTCGCCAGTTTTTTCTGCGTTACATAGTGTTGAGGCTTGGTTCAAAAACCATGGTTGCTTCTGACCTCGCCCAATCTTTTGGCCCCATGCCTAGGCGTTCGCAGCTTTGTCAGCTTCTGACTGAACGTGCTTCGCGAAGTTGGGGTCGTCGCCAGATTTGGCCTATAGCCCCAGTCAGCTTCCCCATGTGCAATGGCCAGCCGGGAGGGAGTATCAATGGAGAGGTCACAGGGGCGAGTTACCTCTGAGGCCTGGATGCGAGCGGCTTCATCCTTGGACCACGGAATCTTCTCATCGCTCTCGTTGCCCTAGGCGTTGGCAGCCTTATCGGCTTGCGACTGAGCATGTCTTGCGAGCTCAGGATCGTTGCCAGACTTGGCCTATCTCGATGATTAGCTTTCTTGTATCTTAGATTCTGTATGGGGGACGTGGAAGTGCACAGTGACCAAGTTGTGTTAAAGGAGACTTGCCTCAGAAGCCTGGATGCGGGCGGCTGCCTCTTTGGTCCAAGGGGTCTTGGTGTCGTTTCCGTCGGCAGATATTTTGGAGAGTTACCTAGCGCAAGCGTGTGCTTATCTGGCTGTGAGTTGGATTATGGAAAATCGCCTTGATTGAAGGTGGTAGAGAGTTGCTTTGCGCCTCGGTTGATGTGAGTGGTACGTGTGATGATGAAAAGGAGAGAAGAGTCGTTGAAAGCCGAGCAGCCCCGAGGTATTTGTACTCCTCCTCGGTGCGGGTTCAAAGTGCTGCCTACCTAGGTATCTAGTAGCTACTGCCTTACGTGTTTGAGATATTCTTCAGTTGCTCGTTTGAAAGTAACTCCCGTTTGCTGTTGCTGTTCCTAGATATTTGCCCTTACCGTTGGGCGTAGTTGCGCACAACAAGCAGGAACAACTCGTCAAACCAAACCTCTACCTTCCATACCTTGAATTATCAGTCAAAGTGACATTCCACGAGTAATTAAGCAGTACCTAGGTATCTAGCAAACTGTTGTTATGGTGCCTAGGCCTAGGCTTTGCAGTTGGTTCAAATGAAAACTTGCACAAACGAAAGATGAGACGGTGTCCGAAGGATGGAGGACCTCATCATCTCTTGAATCTAGTCAGAGCTAGAGCTTTGTACTTCTAGGACTTCTGGGCTAAAATCGTTGGTCACGGTCTGAGAGTCTCGATCCAGCTTAAAGAGGCGAGAGAAGGACATCCTCTTGTTTTAGGGTGTAGTAGACACAAGAGACACTGCGCGGTGCACACATTGTGGAACCGGGCCTAAATGGATTTGAGGTACGGTAGTGAGCCAGGCTTCCTTGATAATGTTTAGATGATTTATGTATGGTTGTGTCTGAAGTAAACCCATCGTCCTGTTTAAATGCTCTATGCACACGCAGGCCGTTCGTATTTTTTTACCATCTGGTGAACATTTACTTATTGGATTACCTTCGTCACTCATTTCATCTAGACTAAATAGTCCAGCTCGAGAGGGTAGCTGAAGAGCAAGGACGAAATGTAGCTCGTTGAATCTGCGATTCAGGACAATATGCCAGGAATTCGATGAGGCGCTGCAAGTTGAGTCTCTGAGCGGCGTGATGAAACCACCTTGCTCGTCGCTCACAACGTCCGAGCAGCCGCTCGAAACAACTTGATTTTAAGGCGGCCGTGACATATCAGCTAAATCCAGAAAGCTGTGGAGTGGCAGCATGCCATCAACTGATCGGCACCCTAGTTGTGCCCTTCTCGACAACGCGCGCTTCTAGCATTTGTACGGCATATGTATCGCTGATAACACTAGCAAGGACGAGATGGAATCAGCACATTGACGGCGAGACTGTTATTGATGATGGTAAAAAGTGTGCAGCTGGAGTTCCAACTGTCGTGTCGAAGTGGGAGGGCATCGCCCGACCGGCCTTGCCGTTGGTCTCTTGCATGCGAACGTGCGCAGTGGACTGTGGAAAGCTCTGGAGTAATACCAGCAAAGATATGTGCTGGGCGTTGCAGACGTCGGAAGAGACGCGAACGCAACCAATTTTCTCGAGGCCGACGGAAAGGATGTAGGGCCAATATAGAATGGAGCGGAAGAATTGCAAGCCCGCTCGTGGGAAGTCGAAGGCCTTCGGCCTTGCCACTTATCATTTCAGGAGCATTCGCAAGCACGTAGACTGTCATCAAAGCTACGAAATGCCTGCGTATCATCCGCGGATCCGATCTTAGTCTGAGCAATAGATTAATCGGGTCAGGTTCCTTAGGTCAAGTGCTGCGTCAATGCTTACTCCTCCAGCTAAATGCTGCTCTTAAACCATGTCGTGACTTGGATACCATACGTCAGACTTGTATGTCAATCCTTGCGGAGACATTTCAATAGAGGCGCAATCCTTGACCTCTTACTCAGTCCAACTCGGTATATGGGCTTGTTGATAAGTGCTGACAGTCCCTTGGACGGCGTCGTTCCTCTGCCGGTAACTGCTGGCTTGACTTCGTTTTCTCCCTTCTTCTTTGCCACTGCTGCCTCCTCTAAAACACTAGGTGAAGCCTCAGCCTGCATGTTCGTATCTTTCTGGGAGACAGCATCTGGACTGGCCTTCTCCGATGCGGCCAATTCGTCTCGGCTGCTCTCCTGCATAAGTGAGGGTTGCGCCTCTGCTGAGGTTGGGCCCATTAACTCATCAACCTCCTCAACCGCCTCAACTTTAGCTCGACTCCCTGACTTGACTTCGTGCTGCCCATCTTCGCGAGTGATCGAGTCCTCAGCGTCTGGCGATGGCGTTTTCAGTTTCGTCTCCGTTTCTGCAGATGGTTGTTCGCTTTTCCTTGGTCTGCCACGTTTCTTTTTCGGCTTTGCGGCCTGTTCTTCGTTTGCCGGATTTGAGGGCAGTGGTTCTGTCGAGTATGTCGCTTCTGTGACCCCCTTCTTCTTTGGTCTCCCTCTCGGCTTCTTTGTTTTCGCAGGCGGTTCTTCCATGCCACTGGTCTCATGGCTTACCAACTCTTTTTCGTCCACAGTCGGCAACTGGGTTTCGTTGGACTTGTCCTCCTCTTCCATCTGCTCGGCTATGGGCGAAGGTAAACTGCCACGTCTTGTCCGACCTCGTTGTCTCATCTCAGTTTTTCGTGGAGGCGACCCGAGTGTAGCAATAATATCGGGAGACGAATCCCATCTTTGCCTGGCAGATTGTAAGGTCGCGTTTCCCACCGGGTCCATCGCACTTGAAGGAGGAAGAGCCGTGCTCATAAGACCTGTTCCGTTGCTTCTGGGCGTGTTCATATTTGTTGCTGATCCGCTTGAGCCGATGTTTTGAAGATCAAACTGATAGATGGGAGGCAACGGGTTATCATGGCTGTCGCTAGATGGGAGATGCACACTCTCGTATTGCATCTTCTGTGCCTCGGTCAAGGGTTTTGTGGCAATGTAGAAAGAAATATCATCGTTGACCGGAAGCGTTGGGGGAAGCATGCTTGGCGTGGGCTCTGGCTGACTTTCTCGCCCTACGTCCTCATTGTCGTTGCTGAAGGGAATGGTAATCAAGTCAACCTCGTCGGATCCTTGCTGAGAAGGTTCTGGATGACCGACTTTTCTTCTCTTCCTCCTCCCAGAAGGAGATGCCTCTGGTCCTCCGTGCTCAGCGCTCACACGCCTCCCAGAACGATCGTCTTGTGGACTTTGCGCAGCCTTCGAGGTCGGTAGGGGAGTTGGCTGAGGTTCGTGACGCTTGACCCGGATTTTCGGCACGCGTCGGCTCTGGTTAGCCTCAGGGGAACTTGGGACATCCCAAAGATCATCCATAATGGCTGTGGGTGCTTTCTTCCTCCCCGGCGTTGACGCCTGGGTTAATTCATCTGGCGCATTGCTGGGTGGCATATTTCTACCCTTTGCCACTGTGGAGTCTGTGGTCGACATAAGCGACGACGGCTCAATGAGTCCTGTCACAGTGCGCTTGAATGGCGCTGGTGCAGACATTTCTGAGCTTGAGAGTCGTTCTCTGTCATGGGAGCCAGGTATATCTTGCGGGACGTATCCACGGGCAGCCTCATTCTGTTCGTCATAAATATTTTGAAAGAAGGACGGATCTGTGGATGTTGTCGCACGGCTTACACCTTCGGAGGAATTACTAGTCGGGGGTTCGGCCTGAGTAGGTTGAATCTCCGCCTGTGGGTGCCGTGGAGGCGAGTAGCTCTCATCCTCATCATCGTCATCGGAATCAAGAATGATGATTGGAGGCATCCTGGTGAACAGCGACTTCTGAGAAGTGCCCGATCATTTGTCTGAAGTACTTTCATCCCCCTCGGAAATTGAGGACCACCGCGTTGGCGACGTGGGGTTTCCCAGACGCGCGTGTGCACGTGACATTCATCTCACAGTGTCACGTAGGTACCTAGGTACCTATACTAGCACTACCTACCTTAGGTACCTTGTAGCAGAAGACATGTTCACAAGTCCTCATCACATATGCCTACAGTCACACGATTCAAAGAAACAGGAAAGGAACGGCTCGAGTTTTCATCATCATGAAAAAATAGGTCATTTTGTTGATTCATAGACCTTCATCAACTCCCAATCGGGAGGGTATATATGCAAATGTTGAATGCTCGCCAAACCATCATCCGTTCCATTTCCCAGATCCTTATCCGTAGGTTAACTTTTGGGATTGCCACAAACACATCTGGTCTTTTGTTTGACCAGCCCCAAACGCCGATGTTGAAATCGTAGCTGATTCGAAGATACAGCCTCCGCAAAAAAGCACACTACCCTATTAACACAATTCTGGTACGCCCCCGTCACCTTAAACCATCAACAACACAACACGGTTTGATGTTTACTTGGCGTACTTGGCACGGAAGTGCTTGGCAGCGTTGACCATGTTGACAAGCGCCTCCTTGGTCTCCTTCCACTGGCGGGTCTTGAGACCACAGTCAGGGTCGATCCAGAGCTGCTCGGGCTTGAGGAACTGGAGCATCTCCTCGATGCGGTCCTTGATCTCCTGCTCGCTGGGGACACGAGGGGAGTGGATGTCGTAGACACCAGGGCCGATGTGACGAGGGTAGTCAGAGTCGACGAAGACACGGAGGAGCTTAGCGTCAGACTTGCTGTTCTCGATGGACAGGACATCGGCATCGAGGGCGGCGATGGCGTGGAAGAAGTCCTGGAACTCAGAGTAGCAGAAGTGGGAGTGGATCTGAGTAGAGTCCTCGACACCAGCGGTAGAAAGGCGGAAAGCATTGACAGCCCACTTGAGGTAGGCCTCACGCTCCTCGCCAGAGCGGAGGGGAAGACCCTCACGGAGAGCAGGCTCGTCGACCTGGATGACGTCGACGCCGGCCTTCTCGAGGTCGACAACCTCGTCACGAAGGGACAGAGCAAGCTGCTCAGCCTGGACGGACTGGTGGACATCGTCACGGGGGAAAGACCATCGCAGGCAGGTGACGGGGCCAGTAAGCATACCCTTCATGGGCTTCTTGGAGACCGAAACGGCGTACTTGGACTCCTTGACGGTCATGGGGGCAGGACGGGAGATGTCACCGACAATGATGGGAGGTCGGACGCATCGCGAGCCGTAAGACTGAACCCAGGCGTGGGTGGTGAAGGTGTAACCGTTGAGGCGCTCACCGAAGAACTGAACCATGTCGTTACGCTCAGGCTCGCCGTGGACGTACACGTCAAGGTCAAGCTCCTCCTGGATCTTGATGTTGTCGTCGATCTCCTTCTCAATGAAGCGGTCGTACTCCTCGGTGCTGATCTCGCCCTTGGTGAACTTGTTTCGCTGCACTCGGATCTCCTTGGTCTGGGGGAAGGAGCCGATGGTGGTGGTAGGGAAGAGGGGGAGGTTCAGCTTCTTCTGCTGCTGGCTGATACGCTCAGTGAACTCAGACTTGCGCTGGTAGTCCTTGTCGGTGACCTTGGACTGGCGGTCCTTAACCTCAGGGTTGTTGGTTCGGCTAGAGGTGGCACGAGCCTGCATGGACTTGGCGTTGACCTCGAGCTGCTCGCGGACGGCAGCAGGGCCCTCGGTGACAGCCTTGGCGATGAGAGCAATCTCAGAAGCCTTCTCAGTAGCGAAAGAGAACCAGTCGGCAACCTCGGCATCGAGCTTCTTCTCGCTAGCAAGAGTGTGGGGGGTGTGGAGCAGAGAGCTGGAGGTGGCAGCAATGACGCGGTCCTTGCCGAGCTTCTGGACGGCAGTCTCGACGGTCTCAATAGCGCGCTTCAGGTTGGTCTTCCAGATGTTGCGGCCGTCAACGACACCGGCAGAGAGGACGGTGTTGGGGCCAAGAGCGCCGAGGACCTTGTCGAGCTGCTCGGGGTTGCGGACAAGATCGACGTGGACACCATAGATGTCCTTGGGGAGGAGGTCAAGGTTGTGGACGATGTCACCAAAGTAGGTGGTGAAGACGAGCTTGGGGATCTTGTCACCAAGGCTGGCGAACTTCTCATAGGCGGGCTTGAAGGCAGCCTTGGTCTTGGAAGGGAGATCGAAGACGAGAACGGGCTCGTCAATCTGGACGGTCTCGGCACCAGCCTCCTTGAGCTGGACGAGGAGCTGCTCGTAGACGGGCAGAAGCTTCTCGAGGAGATCGACGGGGTTGACAGACTGGCCACGGTCGGCCTTGCCGAGGTGGAGGAAAGAAACGGGACCAACAAGGACGGGTCGGGTGGCGATGCCAGCCTCCTTGGCCTCCTTGTACTCGCCAACAGCCTTGGGGCTCTCAGAGAGCTTGAAGGTCTGGTTGTCCTGGAGGGTGGGCTTCACGTAGTGGTAGTTGGAGTCGAACCACTTGACCATCTCCAGAGAGGGGACGTCAACGCCCTCCTTCTGGTGGCCACGGCCCATGGCGAAGTACTGGTCAATGGTGTCAAGACCATCCTTGGTGTATCGCTCGGGGACGGCCTGGGGTATCAGAGTTAGCACATTGAGGGACACGAAACCAGGCAGCGTGGGCACGTACACCGAAGTCCTGGATCTGGTGAAGGACATGGTCGTAGAGGGCGAAGTCGTTGCTGGGGATGACATCGACACCGGCATCCTGCTGGATCTTCCAGTGAGCAAGACGAAGACGCTTGGCCTCGGCGAGGAGGTCAGATTGAGAGATCTTTCCACCCCAGTCTAACTTTGTTGTTAGTCGATGTGCTTGAGTCAGGGAAGACTTTTAGGAGGGAGACTAACAAGCCTCGGTGGCCTTCTTCAGGTCACGGTTGACACCCATGCGGGGGAAACCGAGAATCGCGGACTGAACCATATTTGCGGTTGATCCGACTGCTCTGTATGATTCTTGAAGTTTTTTTTTTTTAAGATGCTGTCGCGAGGTTAGCTTCGTGAGTGAGCGGGGAGCATGGAGCAGGCGGAGAGAACGGCGGGGTGAGGGGCAATTGGCTCGAGCAGGACTGGAGCTGGAGGGGAAAGGAGCTGACATACAGGTCGGTTCAGAGTCCTTGCCTGTACCAAATTGGATCAATTGAGAGATCCTTTTCGAGAGAGATCAAAGGACAGAAGTAGGATGGAGAAGAAAAGAAGAGAAAGAGAAGAAGAGGAGTGGGAGTTGGGAGGAAGGAAATGTTTAAGAAAGAGGAAAACTCAGGCGGGGCACCAGGCCGAAAGCGGGGGAGGGGTAAAAAGGATGATGAAGGGCGTTCATCATTTCCATTGGCATCGCCTCATGGATGGAGCGAAGGGGAGCAGGGGAGCTTCTGCTCAGATTCTGTGGCATTCTCTTTGCTCCCTCCTCCTCTCCCTTCTCGTTTCTCGTTGCCTCTGGCTACCACTGCGAGGACAGCGCAGTGCAGAGTACGTACCCTCTTACTAGCATCATCTGTGTTCACCTCACGTATTCGTACATCCAACATCTCAGCACTGGTTGGTTGGCCGGTTGCCGGGGTGGATTTCAGGGCCTTTTCTGGCGGCTCACGGGGCGGGATGTCGGCGACGCTGATGGAGGGGCTGGTAGAGGGGCATTTTGCAGCGCAAGCTCTGCAGCTTGTTGCAGGGTTTGCTGGCGGGCACCGTTATCGCAAGGCTAACGGCCTTAGCACGTTTTGCTAGAGGCGTGCTACTGGCTCCAGGCTCGTTCGGATCCCGAATTGCGCCATCGGCCGTCAATCACCTCATCAGCCCAATCTTTTGTCTTTCTCCATTGAGACGCGCCGTAGCTTGTGCTCTTGAGCTACAATGGAGCAAGCTAATAAGGGTCTGATGCTAAATTTTTTACGCCGCCGTAGGCCAGCCATTGGTGTTGCTTGCACCCACTCGTCCGCCTTGATCGTCGGATCTACGCACTCTTCACAGCTCTCCACCGAGAGCCCATCTCATCAGTCTCGGCCATCGCATACCGTTGACTTAGGCCACGTGCCCCGTTGTGTTACTCTCTTGCCGTGTGCCTGTCTAGTACCTGGACGCGATCCGTGGCCGGGCGATCCCGGGTGTGCCCCTCGACATACATTCGAGGGTATTTTGTCTGAGTCGAAGGTAGCCTCACTCCTCAAAGAGGCCAAAGAGCCAAGCAGCCAGAATGAGGCGTGTCCGAGTCCTTTCGCTTGAAACATCGACAATTCTAGGGATTCACCTTTGATTGTCAAGTCTCCAGGATCTGTACACCTGAGGTGCTGTCGAAATTATAGTACTCATTCATTCTGTGCTACTTATTTCACCGCACATAGCTACTCCAGCATGCTTTCTGCGCCTGGAAGCACACCTAGAATCGCAGCCACCTTGGTTTCCATGCATGTCACTCAGCCCAGAAACCCTCGTAAAGTAATCCAAAATTATGAAGACCAATCCTGAGGTGTCTCGGACGTTAACACCTTCGTCTACTAACGTGCAACTTCTTTGGGAGCATAGGACAATTGAGTTCGGAGGGAAACTCGAGTCTCTTGGCATCGACTGCCCGACGAAGACAGGGGCGACAAGTGTTTCTCGTCGTAGTGCAGCGGACGGTCTGAAATCAAGTGCCTAAGGTAAACAGGTCCTGCAAGTTTGGAATGTCGACCAAGACGCAGGAAGGGAGTACTCGAGCCTGCCCGGCTGCGTGCCACTGGTGAAGGAGGCAAGAACGAGAGGTGGTAGTATCATAATCAACCACGGGCATAACGTAGCTACCTTACTTACTTCCATGTCTATGAAAACAGTTCCTCTGTTTTAACAAACAACCGAGAACGCTTTCAGACTTGTCACTCCTCAGCTTTGAACCCTTGTCTTGATTTTGTTCTCGCCCCCTTTTTGGTCGTGCTCATTCTTGGCACTTTCGGGATCTCTTGACGTTGCCGTTCTTTTTTTGGTTTGTCAAGACGGCCGTCTATTCCTCGACGCCCTTTGCGCTTTCATTCACCCGTTCTAAATGCCGCTGCTATGTTGTTGCAAATTCCGTGGCCAAGAGGAAGCATCAGCAGCTGGTGCATATGATGTGGCACTTGAGTCGATCTCTGATCAAGCTCCCGCACAGCAACAAACACAACCGGCGATTGAGCTCAAACACCAGCACTCTCTGTCGAGGCTATCCGATACAGCCTGGATTACAGTGGTCCAGCCTTTCAGTTCCTCGGAGAATGGTTCTGTGATGCATCAGTCAATCGGTGACGATTCTGACAGCGATGATGAGCATCGACAGATGGCGAAAAGGGTCGGCGGCCCTTTCGGCATCGTACGGAGCAGGCTTATCCGAAGCATCGCGCATGCCACTGACTCAAAACACCCGTCGCATACCTCTCTTGGTAACAGCGAAGAAGAAATTGCTCGAAGGGCCGAGTTGAGACGTTTGATGCACCAGAGAATTCAATATGAGTTACGCACTGAGCAGCCTCCAACTGAGATTGAAAATAAGCCCGCCCAAAGTATCCGTTGTCTTGCTTCTGTCCTCAACTTGGCTACGCCAAGTGTTGGACCTAGAGACACTATTGAGTTTGTTGTTAACGGGACTCCTTCTCTCGGCCCACGCGCAATGCGGCCTGATAGAGGCGGGCAAACCCCGAGCAAAATGCAGAAACCCGCAAACTTGACATCCTTGGAGGATCTTGATCAGGCCTGTGAAAAGAACCCAAGTAGTATGGTCGAGGCGGTCGAGCAGGATTTCGACGAACCGTTCAACTCTTGTCCCTCTGCTACTGGGCTCTCGTCAAAGGAACCAAGATCAGGGGATATGGAGCAATTCCATTCGCAGAGATCCTTCCAGCTATCCAACAGTGCCACTCGTCTGGATCGCATTTTGGGCCCCGATAATAGTTTCAATAGCCGCCATGCTTCTTCTTCGGGTGATGGCCACTCGGCTCTTGGAGTGTGGCTCATAGCTCAGGGCCTTCGTTCACGAGACAACTCGACTCTTCATTTGGACGAAGATGAAGCAGAAGGCTGGGAGACTAATGCTCAAACTCAATATGATGCCAATATTTCTCGGGTTGGAAAGGAGATGCAGACCTCGAATGCGCGTGACATATCGAGAATGAGAAATAACTCGCTCTCAGGTGAGCAATCCGATGTCGCTATGACATCTGACATGGCAGAACGCCATTCCAGATCACATCTAGAGATGCGCAAGCTCAGAGGTCATTCTCATTCCAGTTCTCAATACAACCAACAGCATGCACCATCTCTTGCCGAGGACATACTAAGCAGCCCTACACTGGCAGCGATGCTTAGCTCTAATACATCTTCATGTTATCCGTCGAAAATGCCGAGTTTTCAGCCGAGTCCTGCTCATTCTCAACCGTTGCTCTACCGTTTGAACCCGAAAGACCTCGACAGCATGGAGTTGTCTCCTTTCAAATGTGAGTTTTTTATAGGCCGTTGTTGTAAGTTACTTAACCTAACAAAAGTATTCAGGGCACAAGTCGCCATCTTGCCTGGATAAGAAGAGTTCTGACGAACAAAAACCGGGTAGTATATTTGAAGAAGCCTCAAAACTTCCGTCGTCGCACGGTGACACTTATCAGTCTGGTCCTTCACCTCAACGTGTAGACTACGCTGCATCCCAAGCCCCATCAGCCCGGTCAAGCCTATTACAGCGCGAGGCCGAACTCGAGACAATCGAGAGGCGATTCGGCAAGATACCAGTTCATAGGAAGACTGCGAAGCGAGTTGACAGTCTGTTCTGCGAAGGCCTCCATGAGCCTGCCCTTGGTCGGCTTGCTCGCAGATCACTTATTGGCAGAATCCATCTCAACATACCGATCCGGTTCAAGATAGCGTCTCGAAGCTCTGAAAGCAGGCAGTGCGAGAATAAGAACAGTCTGTCTTCTGTTCAGCCATCCGAGGCAGCACGTGTTGATAAGGCAGGAAATCGAGTAGAGGAAGCCGATGCGAGGTCAAAAGGAGACAGAAACTCGAACATTGGCCTACGAATGAGTCCATCCTCACCACAAATCTCTCAGAGACAAGGACTAGAACGTCAGGAAAGCGCAACAGATATGTGGCAGCGTGCCGTCAGACTCGAAGCTGAAGAACGGCGAAGTAGTATCAATCGCTTAAGCACGTCCATTACGGACCAGAAACGAAGCACATCTTCTAATCGATCGTTCAAAGCAACGTCCATGCCACGCAAAAAAAGCAAAACTGATTCTGTTTCTACAAGTAACACTAGGAGGGAGACTTCTCAGTTAACTCCCACAACCGATGAAGTTTCCGCTACCCAACATTCCAGGTGGCTCATTCAACGCTGGGTCGCTCATATAAGACCTGAGGCAGCCCAGCTTGAGGGAGCAGAGACCATGCCTTCGGGAAAGCTGGCGAGTCCTCTGAAGTCATGGGCAAGATTTCCGTCCCATAACAGAGAGGAGAGGAACAGGAATGCCACAGAAAAAGATAACGTGAGTTCCAGGGACTTCGCAATGACGCTTGTGTCGTCAGGAGGGCAAGTTAGCTGGTCCACCGATCTGGTCCCAGGTGATGGAAAGCTGCGTGCTGCCACCATGCCGCGGTCTTTCTCTTCAAAGTTCAGTGAAGTAGCCAAACGCAAGATGACTAGGTTGATGCCGTCAAAGCAAGTGCAGAAAACACGTGTTCCTGAGAGGGGACGGGTAAGTTTTCAAGCTGGCCAACTAGAATACCCCGAACTTGAGATTCAGCCAACTGAGTCTGGGTATGAGGAGCTCCAGGCACTGGAAAAAGAAATCAGTGACATCAAAGGCCATGATCGATTGGAAGTACCCGGAGGCGGATCATCGAAACCACGTTCTGACAGGAGCTTGAGCGAGAGAATATCTGCATCGATGCATGAAGCAGCCAGACAGAGCCCACACTACCACGATGATATTTACACTCTGGCTGATCCCCCTACTACTCCGGTCACGCCTAGTCTATGTAGGGAGAGCATCATCGCGACGGACATTTTTGTTACCCCTGAAAGCCGCCTGTCATATGGCGGGGCCAACCAGCAGGAAAAGTCAACTGCTGAGGCAACGCCCACCACGATGAAAGAGCGAATAACACCGGCTATATTTGACAGCGGGTTCATAACCTTCCATCCGGCAAGGTCGTCAAGCTGGGGTGGAACGTCTTTTCTGAACGAGGCTAAGCCGACGCTGGGAACTGCATCACAGACACAACTATGTCAGCCCAACAACAATCCATCAAACAATCGAGATGCAAGCAGGGTCGAGACTCCTGATAGACGGCGTCATAGCACATGAGTTTGGGGTTGGCAATGCCATAATAGGCACAGTTCACGCACGGTGGCGCGAGAAAAGGGGAAGATTTGTCATTTGTTCCATTGCAATGCGCGTTACGACAAGTACAGATTAAATATGTACCTACTCAATTAAGTATACATTCTATATCAACTGATAGGACTATGTAGTTTTGCGAAGTCTATCTGAATCACCATTCTATTTCATTAAATTATCAAGAATCTTCGTCACACGCAAAGGGCAATGTTCAGATTCTACAAAGTCCCCCCACCTGCAACGCCCAACTCAAGTATTGAGACACGCAAATGATCCCAAAGTCACAGGCTACTTAATAAGAAATGGCAAAGAACTTTTAACTAGAGGATGCAGTCAGTATAAACACTGCAGGGCTTTGGAGGGAAAGATGTGAGCCAACTAATGCTAGACGGGGTTGTGCAAGTCCCGAGCTCATGTTACACGTATTCCTTATTTTCCTCTCTCCTCTTCTCCCTCAGCTCGGTGCGTTCCCGTTTGGCTCTTGTTTCATCCTCACGGCGCTGCATCTCCTCCTTGCGCTCACGCAGCGCAATACAGAAGCGGGAGCGAGCTCTGATATGAGGGCCCTTCCAGATGAAGACAAAGGGGATGATGCACATGAGCGCACTTATACCGCCGAGAAGGGAGCATGCCCCAGCGATTCCTAGGCTATGGAACATAGGGGTTGTTGCGAGGGGCAGTACAACGGCAAAGAGCGAGCGGCAAGTCGACGAGGCAGCGTTGGCTGAAGCAGCGAATATCTCATACGCGTCTGTGAGGTAGTTGAGCATGGCCATAAAGATGAGCATGAAGCCCATGCCGAAAGGGATACCGGCGAGCATAGGAGCAACGAAGGAGACACCTTCACGAGCGGTCCAGCCGAGCCAAAAGAGGGAGACAACGAATAGCGGGCCACCAAGGCAAGCAAGTGGGAGGCGGCGATATTCTTCACGACGAACCCAGGCGGCATCGCGGGCTGAGGCGCGTGCAAGGACGTGGTCCCAGGACCAGAATATAGGGAGGGTAAGGACCGCGCCGCCAAAGATGGGGAGGTAGGCTAGGCCAGTGACGCCCGGGGACAGGCCGTAGACGTCTTGGAAGATGATGGGGAATGCCTGGAAGGACATGTAGAAGATGCTATAGACAAGAGCAAGGTAGGCGCAGGTGGTTGTGACGATGGGCTCGAATATGAGCATGCGGAAAGGCCGCGTGAGGACGACGGTGAGGAGTTGGTTCATGTCGGTCGACTCCAAGTCCCGGGGAGCAATGGCTCGCGAGGCCGGATCTGCGCTGCGCATCTTTCGAGCGCGGCGGGAGAGGAGCACAGGGCCGTACGTCTCCGGGAGAAAGGCAATGAGGACGAGGGTGGCGCCGGCAACGATGAGGCCAATCCAGAAGACCCATCTCCAGCCGATGGTAGAGCCAGAGAAGCCAGAGATGATAGGGGCCAGGACTGGGCCACCAAGTGTACACTACGTTGTGGTTTTTGAATCAGCCTTGAGTTTCTTAGACCAAGCTTTTGTAGTCACGATGCCGTTGAGCACTCAGTGACGGGTACTCACCACCATGAATATCGCAAACGCCCTGCCTCTGGTCCGCGGGTCGTTATACACATCTGCCAGGATGCCTGCCACGATGGCGATGGGCGAGCTCGCAAAGGCTCCGCAGAAGAAGCGGAACACGAGAAAGGCAGGCCAGGTCGGAGCCAAGGCGCAGGCCATGGTGAAGATGGTAAAGAGGGCAAACGTGGCGAGACTCAGGAGCCTGCGCCCGTAGTGTTCACTGAGAGGACCCCAGAGGATCGGTCCACAGACGTAACCTATGAGGTATACTGAGATTGGGAGCACTCTCTGCTCCTGTGATGTGATGCCAAAGTAGTCGACGATGTTGGGTATGGCCATGCTGGGAAGGGCAGAGCCCATGGTGGAGTTGATGACGAGCATGGAAGTAAAGAAGAGGACCAGGGACTTTCTTCCCTACGAAGCACAAGGCTCATTAGCAAGGAGAACTGTGTCATAAGTCGAGTTTAGAGTACCTTTGACCAGTTGTATGGATTTTCTGGATCGTCCAGGTTCCAATTGACGATGACTTCGTTGGTCCGGCTACGGGTTCGCGAGCGGATGTGGTGAAGTGCACCGATGCCTCGGTCTGCCGTCTCCGTTTCATAACGACTCTCGGCTTCGGCTTCGTCGAGATGACTGATTCGATCAGAGAAAGAACTGCTTCTTATCCGGCCACCTAGTAATGCGTGAGCCATCCAAACAAAGCGGCGAATCCACATGGTGTAATTTTAACTCACGGCATGGTGACGGCTCCCGTATCGTCTCACTAGATTCACTTGCAGGCATGGTGATGGTATACAGAACGCAAAATTACTTGAGGTGTTCGTATGAGACAGGTCTCAATCGAAAGAGGTAACAGCTATATTAACTGACTCTGAAGAATGCTAGAAGAGAACATTATGATCGAAAGAAGTGGCGGGTCAAGCCAAGCCGTTTCTCGGCCTTTCGTGGTTCCCATGACACCCCTCACGGCAGAGAGCCATAACCCCATCGAGTTCGGAGTCGAGAAAGGGAACCAAAGTGGTATTCCCGCAGGAACTCCGGGATTATTGATGGGAAAACCAGCGATCGCAACCCCGCTCAATAGTCGGAGATAGGGTGCAGCAGACCTCTCTATTGGCCGGCCTTGACGTCCGGAGCCGGGCCTCAAAAGTTGGGGGCAGTCTCGGGAAGGGCGTGGTGTGCGCCGCAGTTCAAGCAGCCACCTGCGGGAGGCCATCATGGATAAGGGTGACGTGACTTGCGTGTGTGCGTATCGGCTTGACGTAGGAACATTGAGGTTGCGAGCCGGGTTTGCCTTAGCGTGAGAAATCGAGATAAAAATGACGAACATGGATCGCTTGAGCGGTTGATCGGAAACGCCTCGTTCGTCGCCGATTGAGCTTTTAGACGAGAGGGCCGGAAGGAATTGCCGGAAGACACAGAGTCTATTAAAATGGGCTGCAGTGCACTGTAGCCATTGCTTGGGGGTTTTGACTAAAATGTCGATCAGAATATACCGACTTCGGATGATGTTCAAACGTGGCGTCACGAAATCTCCATGCTCAAAAACTCTCCCTGCTGCATCCAAGGGAGGATTGGGAAAAGTATTCACCCGGGGACAAGGCGTGACGTTTCTCGGCGTCATTCTTCAAGTCTTCAAGTTTCTAGGTTGATTTGCTTCCCGAATCTGGCATACAGCTCAACCTTGAGCTTGGTCATCTCCTCGCGGATGGTTGACAGCTTCTCCTCCAGCCCCGTTGACTCTTCCTCAATCCTCTCTGTAGATTCCTCGAGCATCTCCTGAGCCTGTTCTAGCGAGACGTGGAAAAAGGCGTCGCCAATCTTGTAACTGTGTGTATGCTGTTAGCCCGCCGCGTGGCATTCGTCCGTTGAAAAGCAGCCATATGGGTTTCGTACCGGATCTTCTCGTCCTCGTCGGCAAGTTCGAGTTCTGTGGACAAGTCGTCGAGTTCCTCTTTCTCCTTCTGTGACGTATGTCAGTCCGCATTCGGGTGGGTTCGATGGGAGATATTTGAGAACTTCTCTTAGACGTACATTCCGTGCGCTCAGCTCCTCCTCCAAGACAAGTTCGCGCTGGTGTAGCCGGCTGAATCGGTTGATCTTGTCCTGGTCTTCACGTCGCACCTCGACTTCGCTGGCCGCCTCCTCGTCGGCCTTGGATAGCTAGGGTACAGTCAGTAACGGCCAAGCCAGAGAACGTAATATAGGGAAGCCTACCATACGGCGCTGCAGTATTGAAGCCATGATGGGCGGCTGTTTCTGTTGTCGTGGTTGTACGGACGTCGAGCTTGTGATCCGGCGTGGATAGCTTGAACCCCACCAGACTCTATGGAAATACCTATGCCTTTGGCTCCGGCGAGATGGTCCGTGCTGCGGGGTCCTCAGTTAATGCGACTCGCTGCTGTACTTCACTTCGTATTTAATGCGCAACCTCACTACATCTCGAAGACTTCAGACATAAATAAATCACAAACCTATTTTACATGGTCTCAATGTGCTAGCAGCTAACTTTTTTATCCAATCTTGTTATGTCATATATTGCATTACGGGAGCTGGCCAGGCAGCTCCCGCCCTTCTTGCGAGTACATGTTCGTACTCGAGGGACAGGGCAGAGCTCATTACCAGCGTCAGTCTTCGGATTCCTAGCTTATCTGGCTGGTGCAACAAGTTTTACGGCATTGCGCTGGGCTGGGATGCATCAAAATAGTCCATCTGGCAACTCCAGGTCTGGTTAGGCATGTCCTGAGCCAAGCGCCAGATATCCTTGAGGTCGACGACATCTGTCGCGAACATGCCTCGCGTAGTAGAGCCAAGTGAACAAGGCGTGAACGTCAACCCTAAGACGACCCTGATACCCGTCCTCGTCAGCACCATCATGACCCCCAGCGAAAATCCCTCGGCAGGTGCATCCCTCGGGAATTGGCGCGGCTTGATCCTGTTCCTCTGCGCGGTTTGGAGTGCTCCCAGTTGGCATCATACGCCCAGAGAAAGAACTTGGGGAAATCCCGCTCAATCAGGATAGTTACCAAAGATTTTAGCTACGAAAATTGCCTTCACTCAGCGGGCAATCATCGTAGTCAGTTAGGCTTGTCAGTGAAGTCGGTGGCCGATGGTCCTCGTAAGTGGGAATAGCAACTCAAATGTAGCAATGTGCCACAGCATAGATTGATTTCGTTCAGACCAAGACCTGCGTGGATGCACACCGATAAGTTCCACCCAGCAATACTGTCAATGGAAGGTGGGTCACAGTGTGTATGGCAACAGCTTCGCATCTGGCACTGTACTCCCCTCCTTCTTGACGGCTGAGGCCTGAGGGTGCCGTGAAAGTCGTTGGTGCGTGCGTAAGGTACCTAGCTGGGGCTCGGGTGCTGCCGATTGGTCGACACATTGCATCACGACAGGTGAGGTCAGAGAGCGCCAGGCTGAAAACGCGCCTTGTCAACATTGCGGGGACAACACCAAGAACTGGGTAAACAAGTCGACCAAAACCATCAACGGCAACATGGCACTCGGCAAGAAGCCATATCCCAAGGCCACAGTCAAGAAGATCATCAAGGCGCATTCCAACCACAACATCAAAAAGAATGCTGATGTTACGGTGCGTGTAGACAGGGCCCTTGGTCCCGGTGCTCATGTTAACAATTACTTGTCTTAGATCTTCCTCAACTATGTGCTGTTCATGGAAACGTACGTTTGCAGACCCAGAACCGCATCTAATGACCTCGAGCTGATTCTTTCCTAGACTTATCAAAGAAGCGGCGATCCAATCGAAACAATCCGGCGAGCGAGGCTTGTCTGCGCGGAGTGTCAAGAAGGTGACGAGGGTACGTGCCAGGCGATGCCTTTTCTTCGACATAAACTGACCGCTTCGATGCAGGACACCTTGACCAAGTTCAAGGGATGAGCGAAACGGCTGAACTATGCAACAACCTATATCGACCGAGGTACCCGGAGACTGTACAGCTTCTGCCTAGGTACAAACAGCCGCGTCGCGGCGCACAGCTTCGATACTGCATGCACTGCTGCTGGGACACAGCGATACGTCAGTATTCGCCATGGGAAGGGATGAAGTGCGCCAACAGCAAGCAATAGACTATGGGGACTAGACGCGTTATGCGATCTTGAAGGGGGGTTGTCACGAAGAGACAGAGCATGGCTCCTGGGCACGAGACCAGTTGGCTGCGACCTTGCAGTTTTGTGGAGCATTTACCATGATGCTTGCCCACAGCATTATTGCCCTCCACGGTGACAGCTTTCGCAAGCTCAGCAGGGGGCACATTGAATAAGTCTAAATACTGGTAGCTAAGTAGGCCGTCAGTATTGTCGCGATAGCATAATACCTACCTAGGTAGTCAGGTGAAGTAGGCGTATTGACACGGTGATCATCAATACCTCCATACTGTGGCGTCCCCATTGTTCTTGTCGCTTCTAGAAGCGCGGACAGTGTCGCGCAGAGCCCATGCAGGGGTGTTGCCAGGTACTGGAGGTTAGTGGCACTGGCAGGGCAGCCTCCGAGAACAGGGCAGCCTAGAGCCCAGCTTCGTTTGTACTGTACTACCACCACCACCATAACTGGCCTTCTTCCTCCTCTTCAACTCCTCGTCTCCGTCGTATTCTCTCGCAACACTCCCACGCTTTCTGCCTCCATACCTTTCAGCTTCGGCATTCGCCAACTCGTAATCATTATTGATCCTCTTTACGACACTTTTGTCTCAAGAAACAGCTTCTACTATCTCCGCAAGCCTGTCGCATCCTCCTGTCGACAGAGCCAGCCAAACCTCGCTCGCGCAAACAGACCCTAACTCGCCCTCCACTCCACCATTTTCCGTTATGGCTGCTCAGGCTGCCCAGCCCGCTTCCAAGTCGGCAAAGAAGAAGGCCGCCATGGCCATTGAGCGAACCGATTCTCCCGCTCCCAGCGCCAGCTCTACCACCGCCGATAAGACTGGCGATGACACATTTGAGAGCCCGTACATCAAGGAGCTTCAAAAGTAAGCTTCACCACGTGTGCCGAGGCCAAGTACTCAATGTTAACGTCGGTGGAAAGGAACATTCGCAATGTCAACAAGAAGATCGTTAGTGCTACGTCATTGCACCCGAGACTCCTCCGTCATGCTAACCTGTGCAATCTAGACCAACGCTTCCAAGACCGATTCTCTCCTGAGCCAAAACCCTGGAAAGTCCCTCGATGAGTTGGTCGCCACCAAGATCCTCAACATAGACCAGAGAACCCAGATTCTCAAGAAGCCCGCTCTGCAGGCTCAGCTGGCGCAGTACGAGGAGCAGCTGGCGCAATACCAGAAGGTCGACGAGCAGTATCGCACACGTGCCGCCACCGACAAGGCTGAGTGGGAGAAGAACCTGGAAAAGGCCAAGGCTGACGCAGTTGCCGAAGCCAAGAAAGATTTCAGCAAGTCTCTCCACGACAACCTCTTGGTCCTGTCGCAATTTCTACGACTCGCTGCCTACCGCCGTGAGGAAGCTCAGGACCCCGAGTCAGACGAGAGCCAGGCAATCGAGGGAGTGCTTCTCGCCATCTACTCTGGAGACGAGAATGCTGTCCAGTCTATGCTGAAGCTTGTCAACAACGCCGAGGATCACATCTTCAGCGTTGGCGGAGAGGAGCTGCAGACCAGCTGTAAGTCTACCATGCTCACATCCATCATCTGTTGCTAACAGTATGCAGTTGCAAAGGTCAAGACCCTTGCGGAGGAGTACAAGACTCCATACGACGAGAGCCAGCCCGCCGAGGGGGAGTCTCAGCCAACAAGGGAGGTTGGCTCCGATCCGACCGTTGCGCATGCCTCCGCCATCGAGATTGAGGCCGGTGATACTTCCGCCACCGCCGATGCCGCTGCCCAGCCCTCCTCCAACGGCCTGGCCAATGCCAGCGTGGCTGACGACGCCGCTAATGCCGTTGCCGAAAGCCACTGGGACACTGCCAATAACAACGACTTGTCCACTTCTCAGGAGTGGGTTGACGTGAAGCCTTCTGAGGCCGCCGAGACCTCTGCTTCTGTTCCTGCCACCAACACTCAGTCTTGGGCCGACGACCACCCTGAACAGGTATGATGACTGCCAACCCCTTGAGGGGAGCCATGAGAACTAACCAAACAACTTAGACTACCGCACCTGCCGACCCCAACGACGGATTCCACCAGGTTCAGCGGAACCGACCCCGCAACGAGGGCGGTAACCAACGCGGACGTGGTCGAGGCGAATGGCGTGGCCGAGGCGGACACCGAGGTGAGGGTCGTGGTCGCGGACGCGGCCACCGCGGAGCCGGCGGTCCCCCTCGAGGTGGACGCCGCAACGAGGAGTCTTAATTACTCTCAAATATGGCGGGGGAAAGCTCGCAGTCTATGGATCTCCTGTATCTCCCGGAGGCGAATGTACACCATGAGATGACGGCGTTTGCAAGTCAGGGTTTCCCTGGCACTTGGCCAGAGAACGGTGGGCTTGGGGGGGCTTTGCATTTTGGGGTTTTGCTAATTTTGGGATTCGGATGTACATCTGGCCGTGGTGTCGGTCGGAGCTCTTCATACCTTTGTAACAACGTAGGCCTTCCGGAGAGGATAGTGAGGGCAGCAGGCACATGAATGCGAATGGATACCCGCCAACATTGATATCCTTGTAAACTTGGTGCACCGTGTAACTGAACTAACTTGGCCTGCCACATTTGGCATGCGAGATAATCCGTGATAATGGAGAGCTATAATCTCCGTAGTGACTAAGATTCGCTTCAACAAAGTCTAGAATTATAGCCTGGAATTTCCAGTTGCTTTAGTATATCCAACGTTTTGGTCGTGTGCACGCCTTTCAAGCTTTGGAGCGTCGACCTGTGCTGTCATACAGAAGTAGGGTTCAACACAGTCTAGACTGTGGGGAGCTCAATTTTGACGTTTCATTGGTCGAGTACCTTTACGCCTCTTGAACGATCAAACTGGTCATGCAAAGCAAACGTGGTTCCGCCGAAGTATCCCACAACTACTAGTATTGCTACAGGACAATGCTAGATACGGTATACTTCGAATACATGTGAGCGGCAAAGGCTGGACCTGCATAATATCCCCTGTAGCAACACCGTTGCTCTCCTTAACTAAGCTGGCAGCTGGAGTTCATGAACAGCTAGCGAGAACAATTGATTCAAATCTACGCAGCGGTGTGGCAGCCACTACTTTTCTTTTATCAAAATGATCTTTCAGTTGATGCCACGTCGGCTAGCTTCAGACACTGCCGAAGAAACATAGCAGATGCTACCGGCCACCGTTCAGGGGCAGGGGTAGGCGGGCAGCGGGTCGAAAGCAATCATGCACTTGCCCGAGCCAATGCTGAGCGAGATCCCAGCGAGCGGCCAGATCATGAACTTTCAGACAAGTAGGCCACTTGTCGGCGCTCGGTACCGGGTTCCTGTCAAGGAATCGTGGAGCTTCTAATCAAGTATCAAGGGACTGTTGGCGCTTGATGTGGCTGCCAAGGCGAGGCCGAAACCTGAATCGTAGGGGTACCTCTTATCGCACCAATAGCTAGCTCCTGATTTCTTATCGTATCGCTCAGCCTTGCATTAGTTCGCACGTCTAGTGGGTAATGTATCTTTTGTTAGCTGTCCTCTTCCCTGAAGTGGTCGGAAAGTCGCACAAGCTTTAACAGCCATCGTGGCTTCTTGTTGCGGGACCGTTACCCCATCGGAGAATCGACTAATTGAGGCCACCTCAACCTCTCCTCTCTTCTATTAGTGACTTTTTCAAGACACATATCCGGGCTCTCTATTTCTGCCCATAGACTTTGTTGTCTTTTCCTTTCTTACCACTGGCCTATTCGGAGGCGTCGTCGCTTATATATATAAAGTTCTTTTTCCGGCTGGTGTGCGCAAGCGAGCGCACCCCGACACATCACCACCATCATGGCATCTCGAGTCTCGCCGTTGATGACGCTTCTAGCGGCCATCTTCTTATTTGCTACAAATGCCTTTGCAGTAGCTGCCGTCCTGGGTGTTGATCTTGGTACCGAGTACATCAAGGCCGCCCTCGTCAAGCCCGGTATCCCCCTCGAGATTGTCCTGACCAAGGACTCGCGACGCAAAGAGACCTCGGCCGTCGTCTTCAAGCCTTCCAGGAATGGACCTCAGAAGGGCCAGTTCCCCGAGAGAGCCTACGGTGCGGACGCCACTGCTCTCGCCCCTCGATTCCCCAGCGATGTGTACCCGAACCTCAAGACCATTCTTGGACTTCCCGTCGACGACTCCATTGTTCAAGAATACGCCGCCCGACATCCCGCACTTCAATTGCAGGCGCACCCTACTCGAAACACGGCCACATTCAAGAGCAAGGCCTTCACGCCCGAGGAAGAAGCATGGATGGTAGAGGAGCTACTCGCCATGGAGCTGCAGAGCATCCAGAAGAACGCAGAGATGGCTGCCGGTGACGGAACTATCGTCCGTTCAATCGTCCTCACTGTGCCGCCCTTCTACACCATTGAGGAGAAGCGCGCAGTTCAGTTGGCTGCCGAGCTCGCCGGCCTGAAGGTCCTCAGCTTGATGAGTGATGGTCTGGCCGTCGGCCTGAACTATGCCACGAGCCGAGAGTTCCCCAGCATCAGCAACGGATCCAAGCCTGAGTACAACCTCATCTTTGACATGGGCGCTGGCTCCACCAAGGCTACTGTCGTCAAGTTTCAAGGCCGATCAATTAAGGACATTGGCAAGTTTAACAAGACAGTTCAGGAGGTCCAGGTCCAGGGCGCTGGCTGGGACCGCACACTTGGTGGAGATGCCCTAAATCATCTCATTCTTGATGACATGGTCAAGCAATTCGTTGAGTCCAAGGGCGCCAAGAAGCTTTCGGTTGCCGCCGAGGATGTCAAGGCCCACGGCCGCGCTGTCGCGAAGCTGACGAACCAAGTCGAGAAGGTTCGACATGTCTTGAGTGCCAACCAGAACACGGCGGCCAGTTTTGAGGGTCTGTACGAGGATGTTGACTTCAAGTACAAGATTTCGCGCACTGAGTTTGAAGAGTTGGCTGCGGAGCACGCCGAGAGAATCAGCGTTGTCGCCAGAGAAGCTCTCAAAATGGCCAACCTCGACATCATTGACATTGACGCCATCATTCTTCATGGAGGTGCTACCCGAACCCCTTTCGTCCAGAAGGTTCTTGAGCAGCTCGCTGGTTCTGCAGAAAAGGTCCGCTCCAATGTGAACGCTGACGAGGCGGCGGTTTTTGGTGCCGGCTTTCGTGCCGCTGAGCTCAGCCCCAGCTTCCGCGTCAAGGAGATCCGAATTGCGGAGGGAGCTATGCATCCCGCCGGCCTCAAGTGGACCACGAGTAAGGACAAGGTTCAGCACCAACGCCTGTGGTCTGCCACCTCCCACCAGGGTGCTCCCAAAGAGCTTACCTTTGTCGAGGTTGACGACTTCACTGCTACCTTCTACCAGCAAATCGGATCCGAGGAAAGGGACGTCAAGACACTGACCACCAAGAACCTGACTGCTACCCTAGCGGCTGTTAAAGAGAAATATCCCTCATGTATCGAGTCGGATATTCATTTCAAGCTCGGCGTGAGGCTGAGCGGCGAAACTGGCGAGGTCGAGGTTGTCAAGGCCGCCGTCGAGTGCGAAGCTGAGGTCAAGGACGGCTTTGTGGATGGCGTCAAGAACCTCTTCGGTTTTGGAAAGAAGGACCAGAAACCCCTCAAGGAGGGAGAGAAGGAGGGCTCTGAGGAAGTGATGAAGGAAGATGCTACCGATGTGACTTCTTCTTCTACCTCATCTGGAGAGTCTTCCACCTCTTCTGAGGCTGAGTCCACCGCCTCTGGAAGCACCGAAGAAATCAAACCTGAGGTCAAGAAGAGGGAGACTGTTGGTATTCCCGTGGATGTGATCCTGGAGAACGCCGGTATTCCCGGCCTCACCAAGAGCGAGATCACCAAGTCCAGGGATCGCCTCAAGGCCTTTGCCGCATCTGACAAGGCACGACTACAAAGGGAGGAGGCCCTCAATCAGCTTGAAGGATACACATACAAGATTCGGGACCTCCTTGAAGGCGAGGCCTTCATTGAGGCATCGACGGAGAAGGAGAGGGCTAAGCTGGCCAAGCTTTCCAGCGCGACCAGCGAGTGGCTCTACGACGATGGGGCTGAAGCCACCAAGGATGTCCTCAAGGCCAAGCTCAAGTCCCTTCAGGACCTCGTGACGCCTATCCAGAAGAGGGCGAACGAGGCCGAGAAGCGCCCTGAGCTGGTGACTTCGCTCAAGGAGGCCTTGAGCAAGACTTCAGAATTTATCAACAAGATCAAAGAGCAGATTGACGAGCATGATAGCTGGCACAAGTCAGCATCCGACTCTGCGTCTGCATCTGGGGTGATTGAGTCATCCAGCACTACCAAGCCTGCTACCGAGATGCCGAGCGGCGATTTTGATGGACTCGAGGATGAGGACAGCGCGGCCGCGACGGCTCGTAAGATGGAGGATATCATTAAGGAGAAGGGCCCTGTCCCTCCGCTCTACACGCTGGAGGACCTCGATGAGCTCATTGCCCTCCACAAATCAACCCTGGATTGGTTAAATGAGTTTGAGCCCAAGCAGGCGGCGTTAGCTGCTGTCCAGAACCCTGTCCTCCTTATCAAGGACCTCAAGGCCAAGCGCGAGAAACTCGAGAAGGCTGGCCTGGAGGTCGCTATGAAGGGCGCCAGGAAGGTGGAGGAGAAGTCCCGGCAGGCCAAGAAGGCTGCCAAGGCTGAGAAGAAGAGCAAGGCGAGCAAGGCGAGCAAGGCGACAAGCGGAGAGCCATCCCAGGAGACGATGCAGTTCAACGCTGACGACTTCTTGAAAGACGGCGAGCTGGACCAGGCGGAGCTTGAACGACTGGTCGAGAAGCTCAAGGCCGAGAATGAGAAGAAGGCTGCTGGAGAAAAGAAGCAGAAGCATGATGAGCTATAGAAGTGACGGCGTCGGTTGTTTTCTGCTAGTTTTGTAACAAAAGGGGGGGCGCTGTTCGATGTTGATATTTTGATACCGAGCCGGATGCAGGATAGAGCATCCTGGCCATTGCAAGTAGCCAAAGAATGAGGACATATCTCTCGTCAATCGCGAAAGTTTAAGTTGCCAAATTGTTAGACAAGATTTCAAGAGGTAGAGCGGAACGATGAATGTGAGATGGGCAACTACATACAACCCATACAACCCTGTTGTGCGGCCAACCTAGCGCGTGGATATAAGCTTCCCGACAAACAAAACGCCCAAAAGCTTCTCCCCAACGGCCGTGTAGAAGGAGAATGTGCTAGGCTTTTTCGTGCTTGCTCATGATGATTATCCCGGTTCCCGTTGCCACGTCCGAGCCGTTACATTTCCCGCACGGTTCTCCTGAGCATATTTGATGTTGCATGCTGGACGGCATACAGAAACTTCTGCCCCTTTTCGCCGTGGTGCAGTGCATGTCCGACTTTGCCCAACTAAGCGACACAGCAGCCGACACCTTGTGCTTGTGTTGCAATTATGCTACCGAAGTCGCGGGAAGCTCTAACGTAGTCTCCTGGGGCTTTCGCCCAAGGGGGGTAGCGCTGTGCGGGCGTTGTGCAGGTTCCCGCGCCTGTTTGCCCAGATGGTGTAGGCGAGAATGCGACGAGCAACAAACACATCTTGTCTCATTGGAGAACGGCCGCCCAGAGGGTGGTTTAGGGTACGAAAGCGTGCTGTGGTTATGTATACTTAGTACTTAGACTAGGTTGGTGTAAAGGAATCACAACAGGAGGGGGAAGCTCGTCTACATGAAGCGGCTGTCCAACGGCGGGAGGTAGCGAAAGATATATTTGATTGATGTTGTTCCCGCTTGGCTCTCCTCAGGATGAGACGTTGCGGATGATGGCCTTGTGATTGATGCTGGCTTCCATTGGTAGCGGAGGTAACTTCAAGTTGGCACTGATCAAGTGTCTCGTCTCGGCTGCCGTGGAGTTGCACGCCCTGGCAGCTGCTCCCAGTGTTCGCAAGTGCTCGTATATTTGGAAGCAGACGTTTAAGTAAAGAACTTCCTCGTCCCGCAACCCATTTTCCACCTCATCTTCTTTCTTTCCTCGTCTCCAGTCGACCTTCCCTCAAACACAATCTATTGTCGCTCCTTCCTTCGTCGGCAGCACGCGGCACTCTCTTCTTTCTTTTCTCCTGCTTAACCCTTTGTAGTGCTCTCCCCGTCACTGTCTCCCTCGCCCTCCTCAACACTCGTTTCGATATCCCAGCCCTACCTACCTTACCTATAGTAACCATGAGGCATCCTCTCCTTCTTATCGCCCTCCTGGCTGCGAGCTTCACCCTTGCCCTTGCCAGTCCCTTCCGTCCAAGCAATAGCCCTGGTGGCTTCTCCCTCCAGGTCAGCAAGACGCAGAGCTCGAAGCGTGACTTTGTCCGAGACTGGGCGGCTGCGAGGCAAAAATGGGGCAAGGGGGTTTCTCCAGAGGTTTTGTCAGCCTTTTCGCTGCTCGACGATGGTATGTGCTGTCTCTGATGAGTGGCTACTAGTATGGTGACACTGCTGATGCCGTATGTAGATGGCCGCGTAGACGTCAAGCCTCTTGGTAGCGACGACATCTACATCGCTGACGTCCAAGTCGGAAACCCACCTCAGACGCTCAAGATTGCCATCGACACTGGATCGGCTGACCTGTAAGAGACTATCTAGTGAAACTCCCGTCACTCTCGTCACTTTGGAACTGACCGTTTAGGTGGGTGCAATCCTCGGACACCATCTATCGCACCAACCCTGAGGGTCCCTGGGCTCCTCAGTACAAGCCCAACGCATCGCGAACATCCCGCCGTCTCCGCGACGCTGAGTGGAACGTCCAGTACGGTGAGCAGGATTTCGTCTCATGGATCATGTTCAATTCATCGGATCGCTCCTAATCTTGACTGTCAGTCGACGGCACCCATGCTAATGGCATCGTCTACACCGATACGGTCCGCTTGGGCGGCTTCGAACTCGAGAACACTGCCATCCAATCCGCTCAAATTATCGCTCCGCGCTTCGAAACGGAGACGGAGCTGACGGGCATTATGGGTCTTGCCAAGAGTTTGGCAAGCAACATCGAGCCCCCGACTCCCTCTCTGCTCGACAAGCTCCGTCCGCTCCTTGACAAGCCAGTCTTCTCGGTCGATTTGCGTCGCAATGCCACAGGTCGTTTCGATTTTGGCCACATCGATGAGAGCCGGGCTAAGGACAACATCACGTGGCTGTCAACTCGCGAAGACAGCCCTCATTGGGATGTCACATTCGACATGACAGCTTGGACCGGCCAACGTCGTGTCTGGTTTGCTCATACCTTTGAGGCCACCATCGACACAGGAACCACGCTGCTGTTTATGCCTGGCTCGCTTGCGGGCATGTACTGGTTCGACGTGCCAGGCATGCGTGTTGACCCCCGCCTGGACAACGCCTTCACTTTTCCCTGCGAGTTCGCCGATGGCCTTCCAGACCTGATGTTCAAGCTGCCTGGCACGGAACACGTCTTGACCATTCCCGGACGGTACCTCAACTATGGCCCCGTCGAGGAAGATCCAGAGTACTGCTGGGGCGGTATGCAGAGCGCCGAGGGCTTGGGAGTGACCATCTTTGGTGACATGATGCTCAAGGCACTGTATGTGGTCTTTGACCTAGAAAATAACAAGGTCGGTTTTGCTAACAAGGAGCTCCACGATCTGGACTAGTGAGTTATACGACAGGTGTTATGCAATCTTGGGAGCAGGGAAGCATATGCGCGATGTAGTCCTAAATCGGTGTCGGTAGAGGTCGGCTATGTTAATGCTTTATTTTGAGAGCGACTGAGAGCTCGAGTAGGTAGTGTGCGCCCAATTCACAGCTGGTGTCACATATCCATGGCGGTTGAGTCTTTCTTGTGCATGATGATCTGAGCATTCGCGAACGTGCTTCCCGCCTAGCTGGAAACTGTACTCATGGGTGCCTCGGCACGCTATCAACTTCAACACTGGTAATGCACTTGCAATTACTCGATGTATCGCGTCGTCCAACATTTGCGTCATGGCGTCTAACCAAATGCACGTTCTCCCAAACGCTCCATCCTCCTATGCCCCCCGTGCTTCTCCTTCAAAAAATAAGTTCACATTCTCTCAAAATGAGCAACAGTCAATATGACCGTGAGTTGGAGAGAAGGAATATGTAAATGTTGTGATGCTGCCTCTATAAACGCCGGGAATCTTGGTAGCGAACGAGAAAAAAAAAAGGGGTGGGGGGCCGGCGCGAGGACCGGCGCTTGCAATTCCCCTCAGTCCCCCTTTCGAAAACTCCAACAACCGGTTAACAAGGTGTAAAGTCAAGGGCATGACGTTGGTGATCGGCCCAGCTGATGTTCGTAAATAAATAAATAAAGTTGCAAAACAGCGAAATTTAGCCAGCCGTTGGGGGGCCACCGAGCCGATCTTGAAACAGGGTGCCAGTTTGAGCGGGAGGATTGATTTGCGTGCCTGGTTTGCCTCCGTTCTCCGCATTCGTTGTCTGTGAGATCCACTGCGCGCGCAGGGGGCGGCTTAGCCTCCTTAGACTCAGGCGCTCTACCTGCCTGACAGCAGGAAGAATAATCAAGTCGGCGGCCAGAGCGTGGGCGCAAAATAAAGAAAAACAATTTCAAGCTGCTTTACTCGTGGTCTCCATCTTTATGAGACGTCAGTCTTTTCGTCAGCGCGGCCCGTCTTGCAAGTCAGCGTGGGTGACGACATAGTATTCACCTTCACTGGCGCCCGGGGTCGGGGGCATGTTGCCGGACGACGGGGCCTGCTGCGCGGCTCGGGCGGTTCCCGGTCGTGAGCGAGCCTTGGCGTCGTCCTTTGAGGAGGCGGCGTCGAGGGACGAGCTGGCTTGCTGGTTGTTCTGCTGCTGTTGCTGCTCGGCGGCCTTGGAGGCTTGAAACTGCGGGAGTGGGCTCCGGGAGGAACCTGACGCGGATCGCTGGAGGCGCTCCTCCATCTCGCGGATGCGGGCCTCGATGGAAGCGAGTTCCTCGGCGTTCTTGTCGACGGTTTGCTTCCTGAAACACGGCGAAAAATTACAGCGTTAGAAGTCATTGGCGGACGGGTCGTGGTCAGTGGCGGACGGACTTATCGTGGACCTGCTGGTCGAGGTCGGTGAGAGAGTTGTCGATGCGGAAGATGTCCATCAGCTCCTGTGAGAAGGAACGGGCGATGGTGCTAGAGGATATGTTTCTGTCAGCTTTTTCATCGCGATAGTTTTGAATACCCAGACGGCATCGTGGCCATCCTCAATGGGGGGGGAACAGAGGGGAGACGGACGATTGGGGGCGACGGCCGTTGGGCTGCCAGTTGCGGTCGAGCTCCTCATCAGTCAAAGTCATGATGGGCGGATTGAGAGCGTTGAATGGTAAGATGCGGTAGAAAATCGACAGGCGGAAGAGCTGCTTATACGGTAGATGCGAAGGGTTTGGATATTCACTGGGTAAAGAAGTTGTAATCGCAAGAGGGAGATGAAGATGAGGGAAGCGGAGGAGGAGAGGAGCAGGAGGAGAGGTCGATGATTAAAGGTTTCCCCCTCGAACAACAGGTAACGCACCCCGACTTCCAATGGACGGGTAGGTACCTTGGAGCTAGCGACTGGCGCCCATAACCTGGCACCTCCCTTGGTCAGGTCCCCCACCCACACGCGCAGCGCAGCCGTCCAGGGGGGAACATTGGATCTGCCCAGCGAGGCTTAAGGCAGCAGCTCCCCTGGAATTAGCGGCCTTTTCAGAAGGATGTGGGTGGGGGCGTGCGCTATATGTGGGGTTATCTCTCTGTTTGTTCCTTTATCACCAGAGAAGCTGGGCTAGACTCGATCATGGATTACTCTTTGTTTCTCGTTGATGCGAGGGAAGAGCAGGTCTTGCCTCGAGGCATGAAAGCTGTGTTCATGACATCTCACGAGGGAGACAAGAGGGCCTGGGAACGGGAGTGAAATGACTTGGAACGAGGGTAAGTGATGCGGCCTTGAGATGCGGCGACGTGAACAAAAGGTTGTCAGTGGGAAACCAGTCCCTGACATATGCCACTTGTCATTTTCTCATACAGGGCCTCTATAATCAAGAGCCGATGTCATGCCGTCCCGTGTATCATGTATACAGCTGTTCTTCTTGCAGCCTCTGGCAGTGCTCATCTGCCTCGCTTACCAGCAATCCGGGTTGACCTTGAACCAGCAGATGCGGTTTCACCTCGTTCGAGTGACCAGGCGCTTACAAGACCTTTCAGCGCCGCACCCATGCCATGTCCGGCGCATTCATTAATGAGAAACCTCCATGGTCTGCCGCGCCCAGGCGCCAGCTCTCCACACTTGGGAGGGGCGTGGCACTTTACCTGATGCTATTGAGAGTTCGGTTGGCTTTGGAACCGAGGGTCAGGGGGGCGCATTGGCTGGCCGCTGTGCTTTTCTGTCAACGGCTCCTCCCTTGCGTCGGCCATTTTGAATGGTCCTTCGAGCAGCATCCGCATGGAATTAGATGTAATAAAAGCAGACTCCTATCCATGCCATTGCCAGAGCCGAGATGATAAAAGGAGGGGGTTTAATGGGAGAAGCACAGGCCGCTATCTAGTGGATCCGTCATCAGAGAAAAAAAGGCCACAATATACACGCCCCCCCTCGTCCCGTCCTAACGATGATGATGGCAGGAGCCGAGCAAAAAGACGTCCCCGGTGAGTGCATGACAAGAGTCTGCATGAGATGCTACGCTATAAATTAAATCCCCCGTGTTTCGTTTCGAATGCCGAGCTGCTCTCGTCACGGAAGGTAGAGAAGCTTTCGACGGCTGACGCTGACTGCGGTCATCACACGCCCGTCATCCGTCATCCGTCATCCGCCATCATCTCCAGATCTCACGTGCATCGCCAATAGCCGATACAGTTCCATCTACTACTACGTACGTGCCTCCAGTAGCAACAAGTTCCCTCGCTTCGCTTCAATTCCATTCCCTTTCCAACCAGGGCTCATTTGCCCAAGCTTGGCTCGGCAGCGCCCATCACCATCACCCTCTGGCATACATGCCCAATCGAAAAGGGGATCAGGGGCCGAGTGGGCAGATGACATCAATCTTAATTTGCCATCTGATGGGACCCCCGGCCTGGCTGGCAGCTATTTTCTTATTTGCCTTCTTACCCGAGACTGCGACTGCACCAAGATACGATATCCTGCCATTTCCCTCCCTCATGCGACACTGCCTGTCTCTCTCTCTCTCCTTGTCGTGTGACATTGTATCCATTCCGTATGGCAGAGAACTCCCAAGGACAGGGTCCCATGTCATGACAGCGGCACGCACATACATGTGATGAGACTAACATCAGGAACTCTTAATTTAGTACACGGTCCCGCATGCGCTGTGTCAGTCTCTGACAGACCGCTGGGGGCTTTTTCTTGTGCACCGACCCGCCGCTTTTTGTCCAGGGGTGCCGCTTGAAGTCATCACCACCTCCATATCAAGCATTGCTATCCAAGTCGTGATTACATCCTCAGACTGCCGACTGCCGCATCACGAGATTTCATGAATTCCAAACACTGATCAATCACTGTATTTGACGGTCATCTGGCATGGACGCAGTGCATTTACTATGGGGCTCGATCAAAGAAGTCACTCGTTCATTTCTATGCGGTCTAGGGTAACGGACTTTGAGCGGCTGATGAGCAACGTGATTTCAACCAGTGAAAGAGCATATGCACAAATTCGACGGCCCATTCACAGCGTTTTTCCATAGCAGAGCAGAGTTGCTCGGCCATAGGTAATGATCGGATCCACCACACTGAGGAATTATGTCTCTTCAAAGGGGGGAAAGGTAATATTGGAAAGAACAATCCAGAGTGTCCCTACCACATGCCAGCTCCGCCACGTGCACGGCTACCGAATCAGGTAAGCGACCCAAAAAGGCAAATGCTAATTGTCGCAACACCATCAAATCCATGCATCAGGCGAAAAACCATCACCACGGCTTTCATAACTGACAAGAGGAAAACACGGCAAAAGTTTCAGATCACATGCCCCGTACTGGAATCGAACCAGTGATCTTATCATGTCCGATGGTTCGGTACTAGTGATACGCTTTACCACTGAGCCAACGGGGCTTCCTTTGTGAACTGATGACGATCGTTGGGATATTTGGCATTACAAAGGAAGGTCAATACTATGCGCCTCGACCTAACTCCAATCGACGGCCGATGGAACTGTTAACTCATGTGGTCTTTGTTGAGCATAATGCAAGCCTTTAGCCTGAAATAACTCATAAACATCTAATAAACCTAGACTAAAATCTTATGGTATCTATTAATAAAGAATTAGCTAATAGAAGCTTCGCTAAAAGCTTAGGGAATTATCATATGGAAGGCTAGCGAAGCGGGTTTCGCAAGTCTGACTCTTTACGACGGCAATCCAGGCTTGTCCTGAAAGACCCAGGGCTGCCTAGTTATATGCTTATGGCTCAATAAAGCTCCGGCTTCGAGCAGAGGTGATATCTCTGTGAAGCATGACTTGCTGACCCTATGGCGCCCAAGCTGCATACGGGATGGGATGTCTGAGACCGCTCCAAAGGCCATCCAAGTGAAGAAAGCCTCATCAATCCTAAGCTACTCGCGGTAAGAATGGAGTCTTGGGATTTGTGTAATAACCCTGGAAGAGGTGAAGAGTCCGTAAATTGTAACAGAGGGGACAAGCAGTATTGGCGTTTCATTCACTCTAGTCCAGTCTCGTTGTGTCAGTGAATCATTGAGCTCCAAACATCCCAAGCCAAACATCCCATCAACTCAAAGCAATGCTCTTCACGCGTCTAACTTGTGCTTAGTAGTTGTCATTGATCAGTTGGCAGTCACTGTCAACCCGCTGCGTATAAAATCGTAAACGTCGCAACAATCTCACCCAATAACGATCCCAAAGTATTCTCACTGTTATTTTACTGCCCTTCGAACGCCAAAACACATTCCCACCACCACTAAAGCAACTTCAAGCGTCGCCATCCTGGCCATAGCCCGATACTGCAGCCCTGGGCCTAGAAGTCCCGTCGCCCATCCTCGCGGCGTGACCATGAACCTCAGCGAAAACACCGAGACTCCAGCTTTGGTAGAAGACCGTTCCTCAAGCTTCTCCCGCGATGCTGGAACTGGCTTCATTCTAGGCTCTACGGCGGGGCTCGTGGGCTTTGCCTTGACGTACACTATTGTGTGCTTTTTTGTCCACAGACTTGGAGGAGGAGAAATCCTTGGGCGCAGACACATGAGATGACTCCGACGCAGATAAAGAGGATCGGGAATGGTTGCTGCGGTCTAAGGCCCTGGAATATGGCCCTGCGATTTTCGTTCGGACTCGATGCAGGTGGTGGGATGGCCAACAAAGAAGGGAACCCAGGGTGACGAAAGATAGTGTGTGCTGTGCAAAGCTTTATTGAATGATATTTAGACGCTGTTGTTCAATGGGGATACAGAAAATAATCCATCTCTACCATCACGACGCAGCCTGTCTGTTCTGCCGTGTCCTGCCTCGCTTGCCCATTGGCGTATACCCCCAAGTTCCTGTTGACGGCCGAAAACACTCGATAAAGTCGAGACTTTGCCAAACTTCTCTTTCAGTGATACCAATATGTCTCCACGCCCTCGCTAGTCATCATACAGCAATGGTGGGCGCTAAACACTTGTGGAGCGTGACGAATATGACAGTCTTGGTCCTGTCGTTCATTTTCTGCAGCTCATGAATAAACGTATCATACCTACCAGGATACTTCTTTTCTGCAGAAATGAGCTCCCTTTTCACAAGCTCGAAAAAGCTTCGCGCCTTTATCATGGCTTCGGTCGTGCACGAGGTGTACAACCTCGGCTCGACAGTAAGGATGCGCTGGAGCATTAGGCGGAGGAGAACAAACTCTGACCTTGCAGAAACGAAGTCGACAAAGTCTTGAACGTTTTCGTACCGTATATTGTTGTAGATGATTGGCTCTTGGATCTGATCGTCGTCGGGGGTCTGCCTAACGGGAGAGGCGTGGCTTCTGCGAGCAGCCCTGCACAGAAGCAGTCAGAACGAGGCAGTATGAGGCAGTGGGCATGGAACAGCTCACTCGTCCATCTCGCTGAGAATGACCTGCTGGTTTCGGAGAATCGTGCCGTTCTGGTTGGCGATAAAGTCGAGACGGGAGAGGATCACTTGGTCGACCGACGAGCATTTGGATGCTTCAGCGAGGGCCAGCCACGGGTGGTCTTCTGTGCCATCAAGACTAGAATCGATTAATGATGAGAATAGGTAAGGATGCGAAAAATGGGATGGAAGGTTCACTTACGGAGCAACAGCTTTGATCTTCAGCTTTTGCTTCATTGTCGAGCCACACTCGGTATTCAAACAGACTATGTTGGAAAGTATAGCGAGCGCGAGCGATTCAGAGCCTTGATGATACTTGACGAGACCTTCAGAGAGGAAAACAATGTTGATTGAAGTAGAGAAACCGATGTTGCATGGGAAAAAGAGAGGGTCCTGTCGATACCAAGAAGAGACAGCAGGAGTAATTCACAGGCTTAATGAGGAATGAACGCTCGATCGGGCCTCCCCTTGGCCAAATTCGAGAGGTTGGTTTGTTTTCATCAAAATCGCTTCACAAGTTGGAGAGAAAAAGGTTGTAAATGTAAACAGTTGACTTGGAGGTTCTATTCTTGGTCCTTCTATCTATGCATTCTCTGTCCGCTCAGAGTGAATTAGGCAGCGCAACAAGTGCCAAATGCGCCAGAAAAGCAAGCAAAAACTCCGACCCCAAAACTCCAATAGTACAGTACAATGCCAAAAACGACATCTCGACCAATATCAAACGCGCAAAATCATGCCCTCGTGGGCAAATTTGACATTCATAGCACCATTTGTTCCTCGTGTGTTCATTTGTTTTTCGTGTTCATTGTGTCTTCTGGTCATCGTTCCAATCATGCCTCGTAAAACCCGAGCTCTTCAGCTGCGGATCGAAGGAGTCTTGCCCGTGCCGAAGGCGGTGACGGAGACAGGCTTGGCAGCCTTCATCTCAGCTAGCTTCTCCGGGTTCTTGGTAGGGTCATTGGCATCGTCACCATCAGCACCAGGGTTTGCCATCTGATATACTCGTTAGCAATGTGGCTTAACATCATCCGAAGTTAGAACTTACCTCATATTCCAGAGTCTTGATGAACCAGTAGAAGGCGACGGCAATAAGGGATCCACCGAGAGGACCAACCCCTGATATTATTAGTATGTATCAAGTTGTCGAAAGAATATGGGACTTACAGTAGATCCAGTGCTCCGAGTCAAATGTGCCAGTGACCACACAAGGACCAAAGCTTCGAGCCGGGTTCAGCGAACCTCCAGTGAACTGAACGCCCACCATCTCGGCAATGAACAGGGCCAGACCAATACCGACGGGGGCAATGAAGGTAGCTCGGTGCTTCTCCTTGGCCAGCATAAAGATGGTAAAGACCAGCTCCGCAGTGAGGATAGCTTCGATAAACACTCCCTGGACAAGAGACGCACCACCTCCCAGAGTTGTTCTGACATTGAAGGCCTCTGGGAACAAGTAAAGCACTATGACCGAAGCGAGCATTGCACCGAGAATCTGAGCAACCAACAGGCAGACGGCTCTGGTGACACTGATGGCCTTGACCATAAGCATGGCGACGGTGACGGCAGGGTTGAAGAGACCACCGCTGATTCGGAAGAAGATCCAGACGTTGACCATGAGCGAGAAACCGAAGATGAGGGAGATGTACAGAAGGGTGGCGACCGAGAAACCAGTGCTTTCTCCAGTAGTGGTATTCGCACTCGTGCTGGACCGAATGTTGGCAACCTCAGTACCGGCAAAGGCGAAGAAGAGGAACATGGTAGTGCCGATGAACTCTCCCAGAGTAGCGACGAAGTGGTTCTTGAAGTTGGAGTTCATCCACCGGGTCAAGGGGAGACGCATCACCTGGGCCTTCTCCTGAGGGGTCAGGTTGTTCCAGTCGAGATGACCAGAAGCCAAGTCGACACCGTTGAGAGTCGAGGTGCGGCGGTTGTGGATGGGATTGATGGGAGGACGAGTCGCCTGATAGGCCATCTCCTCATCATGCACCCGGCGCTTGTCGAAGGGTTCCTTGAAGTGCCGGTACTCATCGGGGTAGAGCTCCTCATCCGAATCATGGGCTGTGGGGCGGCGGCGATTCATGAAGGCAGGGGGAGGGCAACCGCCTCGACGGGCAGTGTAGCGCTCCGGGTGATAGTCGTTGCGCCAGTAACGGTCGTAGTCACTGATGGTAGGGTGGTCAGGGTTCTCATACTCCCAATCGTCGCGGAATCGGCGCCGTTGCGACCTCATTGAACCTCCCGAGTATTGAAGAGGCTCTGTATCGTGGGAGACACGATGATTGGCCTTGGGTGTGACGTAGGCGCTGGCTCGCGAGCCAGGCCTAGATCGAGCGGCGGCATCTCGGCTCATGGTTGGCTGAAGGGGCACCACGGTGTCGGTATCCGAGTTGCTGTGTTGATGTTGGATTTCTGGCTGCTTGGGAGAAGAGCTAGGCGGCATGAAAGGCTCGCTCTCGTTCACGGGAGAGCTGATAGCCTGGCCTGGAGGGCTGTATGCCGAGACGTTGGCTGCAGGCGTGCTGCGAGCAGAACGAGGGGCTGTGGGGGTCTGGAAGGAAGACATGTCGATTTCAGGGGTAGGAGATCTCAAGGAAGAGTCGATCGTAGGCAGTGTTTCAAGAGACATCAACTAGAATCCGAGGTGGGTTTGTCGATTCTGGTTGTGCTACCGAGTTCCTGAGTTGCTGAGTTGCTGAGTTGCTGAGCGGTGCTGGTTGTTGGATCATCATTGCCACCGCCGACATGCCTCGATATTTATGTTAGGAGGCTCTTGCTCCCGAGGCTATGGTCAAGGTTCACCCAAGGACCCCATCACCCCGACTCGGCCCTGATTCTTCGAAGCCATCCTTGCCAATGACATCGTTTCAGTTTTCGTGGTGGGGATGGAAGGCTTCGAAGGAGCGGAGCGTCAGATTGCATCGGCCCCGGAAACGAGCTAAGGCGGATGCGAGAGAGCCTTGTCTTGCACCCGCAGAAGAAAAATATGGGCTCAAAGCTTGGATCTTGGGGTTCAGGTCCATGGGAAGACCCTGAACATCTGGGAGCCGACGTGGCGAGCGGGGGGGGCCCGGCAGTTGGGAGATGGTGAGAATGACGTAGCGGGCATCGGCAGGGGATCTGAACGATGTCGACGGCTTGCGAACGCAAGCAGGATCGTTGTTAATTGAGAAAAAGCAAGACGAGGCGGGCTGGCGGGCTGCTGGCAGCGGAGCTGCTGGGATGATGGCTGCAGATGAGGCTGGCTGTGAGATCCACAAGCCTCACGTTGAGAGGGTCTACGTAGACCGTGCAGTGCCGGAGCCGTCCTGGCCAACTACGAGAGAAAACTTTTTCTCCGCGAACGTTGAGAAAGACCATCGTTTCATGTCATTGCACGCTTATGCAGCTTTGACGCGAAACCGTGCGATTGCTTGCATACTAGCATGCCCTATTCTGGAGTTGCTGTGCACCTCAGAGTCGGGACAGCGTGCACAACGTGCACCCAGGTTCGAGGTAAGGCGATGCTGGGATCGACCTGGCCAGCGCGTCGTTGCGGGGGAGGCTGGACGGGCAACGACGTGGCTACCAGCCTCATTAATTACAGCTGAGAAAAGAAAGTCCTTATTGCGTTCAATGTAACGCTATCGGAGATCGCAAAAATGAGATCACATTGGGGTGCAGCGCAGGTGGCTTGAAACCTCGTAAACCCACTACCTTACACAACCAGATTCTGCCGCCACTCGGCCGGCAGAAAGCGAAGCCCCGGAGCCTCCGAGCTGCACCTGGCGCCAGATTAGGGAGAGTGGCTCTCGACCCCACCCTAGAACAACTTCAAAAAGTTGGCCCTTGGTCTCGGGTAGCTGGTCGTGGACAGGGAGCAAGGTCCTGCGGCGTCCTGCAGGCTATTTGGGAGCATGTTGGGTGGGGGATGGAGGACAAACGGCAGCGTTTGGCAGAGGAGGAGGAGGCATACAGGAGGTTGGTTTGGCGGGGCATAAGGACCCTGAAGTCGGATAGCTCTGGGGTCTGCGCCAAAAGAAATGGCTCGCTCAAGCTTTAACCACGTTTTGAGGGGTCAGTCTGAAAAAGAAGCACTGCTTGCATCTCAAGACTGAACGCTGGGGCCAAAAGTGGTGACATCCTGACCCTTCCGCCCTTCCGTTCCAAAGCTGTGATGATGACGGTGGTGGTGGTGTTGAAGCCGGTGGGAACGCCATCCCGGCACCCAGCTGCAAGGAACCTTCATCTGACAGCTGTCCGATCCTGTCGAGCTCGATAAGAGCCACGTGACACCGCGTCAACTTCCTATCGACAACCCACGTCACTTCTCAACTTGCGCGCGCATCTCTCCGTAAAAGCAAAATGCACATGCACGTCTCGACACTCTACCCTAGGCCTCGCTTTTGATTTTCCTTTTGGTTCCCAGCCTTGCCTAGGTACTTTAGCCTGCAGCTCCCGACATCTAGACTGTCTACTCCGTACCTTACCCAGCAACGGCGTGCCGCTGGCAGCTGTGCCGCACAAAAACAACGAGTAGTCTAGGTAACAGTAGCAGTAGTCTGTATAACTACCTCCTTACTTCCTTGCCGAGACTTGTTTTTTGCTGCCACTGCCTGCCCGTCATGGACATAACGCGTGGATCGCGAAGAGCCCGTCATGTAGCTGCCAACACGCCCACCGCTTCCAGCCCCAGCGGCGGCGGAGGCCGAGGTAGAAATGTCGCTGCCGCGCCCGAGGCCGTCTCGTCTTCTCCCGCTGCTATGCCGCCCGTCCACGGCGCTTCGCCGGCCGCCGCGTGGGTAACTCCCGACGGTCCTCCTCCGCTCCATCGGACGCCCGACCAGCCCTCGGACCAACGGCGCCGTAGAGCGCCGCCTCCGAACCCCTTTCGGCTATATAGAAGTGAGTCTATAGTTCACAAGTGTATTTCGTTTTGTTATTTGTTTGAATGCTTTACCCTCCAGTGCCTCTTCTCTTCTCCCTCCCAACGTGGTACAGAACGGCCAGTGCGACATCGAGTGATGCAGTGCGAATAAACGCGATGCCTCTGAGACAGTGCATCGACTGCTGCAATGCAGCTCAAGCTCAACTCCTGTCAGTGATTATGTGCCGCCTGGCCTTAGGATCTCGAGCCTAAATAACGCCCTCGCTTGCTCATGCTCTGCATCTCGAAATTCTAAATCCTATTCGCGATGCGTCAAGCCGTCACCTTTTATATTTTTTCATGTTGTTTCTGCGTCGCTCACTCCTTTGAAAATCTCCTTCTTCATTCTTAATCCTATTCAATCTTTTGAACTCGCCTCTTTTGATACCCTGTTTTTGCCGCTTCCAACCACACAAGAGACCGACACTCCATTCTCTTTCTTTTTCCTCAAACATGCCTGTCCTCCGACGTCTCTCTGTTCGTAGCGAAGCACGCCTCAAGCGAAAGGCTCTCCAAGAACTTCCTACTAGACCTAATGGTTCGCTGAACTGCTGGCGCAAACGAGCCTTGCGGCCCATTCCTTCCCCGGATAAGGAGAATTGCCGTGCCCTCTATCAAGCGATCGAACATCTGCGCATCACCCTCACACAACAAATCGACACCACTCAAGAACTCCTTCGCCTGTTCCGACAACGCCACCAGCGCATCCGAGCACTGCGCGAATCTCTGGGCTATCTGGGCCACTCTACTGACACTGCACCAGCTGCTCAGCCTACAGACCACCCGCGGTTAAGCATGCCTCTCCTCGATTCAGATGATTCGGGCTCCGAGCCTGATCTGAGCGTCCTAGGCATGGCTCGCCCAGGGGCCACCGTCTCGGCACCAGCAATTCCAAGTCCCTATAGTGCTGCGCAACTTGACGACGAGGTCGATGACGGAGCACTGTCTCCCGAGCAGTACGAGGCTGAGGAATCTAACCCCGAGGACGAGGATGAGGAGGAGGAACCACCCGAAGACGAAGCCCAAGACGATATTGCCCAACTGATAGACCCAGCCACAGCCGGCCTCAAGGAAATCTCCAACCTCGCTCGCTTCACAGTTAGCAGCCACAAGCCCGGCAACGGCGTCGACGAACTCAAGAGTGACGACTTGAAGATGTACTGGCAGTACGTTTACTATTCTTTGCAACGGCCTCCCGTAGATATAAGCCTACTCGCATGACTAACACATTCTCAGATCCGACGGCCCGCAGCCTCACAAGCTCACCATGTACTTCACCAAACGGGTTGGCATCCGCGACATTCGCTTCTACATCGACTACAACGAAGACGAGTCCTACACGCCCACCAAAGTCGCCTTCAAGGCCGGCACCAGCGAGAACAACCTGATCGAGTTTGCCACCATGGTCCTCGACAACCCCGTCGGCTGGCAGCAAGTCCCCGTCGCCGGCGCGGGCGGTGATCCAGACGGCCACACGCTTGTCGCCTGGGTGCTTCAGATGCAGATACTCGAGAACCACCAGAACGGAAAGGACACTCATCTTCGCGGCATCAAGATCTACTCCTTTGACAACGACTCTGCCCGCGGGCCTGGGAGGGATGGAAACCCGGTCAGTGATGTCGTTGGGCTGGTGGATGACGCCGTGAGTCGCACCGAGGGAGGTGTGGGACGGACCAGGGAGCACGCCGCGCTGAGGTTTGAGCCCGGCGAAGGGGGGTTGACGATTCCGGATTTCATGCGTGAGCCAGAGATCCGATAAGATGGAGGGGTAACAAAAGCATTGCGGGAGTTTGGAGTAGCCACACAAGATGTTTTGAAAGATTTGCCCTCGAGAGCTGCGCTTCCGTACAGGCGCTTGAGCAGAAGGCTTGGCTTGATGATCTTTGATGAGGAACGATATCAAGACTTTATCTTAGTTTGCCAAGTCAATCGACTTCACTTAATGACATGGAACCAGAGCGTTTCATAACAAGAAAATGGAATTTGCGGCTGATTATGCTTCCTTGCTCGTAACCCCTTTCCGCCTTGGGCAATGCCATTCGTATATCTTCCGCTGCATCCATAAAGCAGAGCAAAGCAACCCCGGGAGCGGCCTCTCATCTCACGCGCGTTGGCTCTTCAGACCGCAGACCGTAGCCCGCAGCCGTCTCCTTGGCTAGTCATACATGTATGTCATGGTAAGTTACCATCCGAGTCCAGTCCAAAATCCTACGCAGTTCCCAGCTAATATATTCCTCTCGCTGTCCTGTTGTCAAATGTGATTGATCAGACCGCGACACGAGCGGGCAGGTCCTCCATGTCATCCATCCCGCTATCCGAATCGTTCGCGGTAGGATCCTCCGTAGCGGGAGTAGAACGGAACCTGCTGGGTGTCTTTCTCTTACGGAGCTGGCCTTCGTCAATATCCGAGGTGTCCTCCGCAGGAACGGCAGGCTGCGCCACCTCGCCGTCCTCGATAGGGTCCTGGGAGGGGGCCGCATTACGCCTGGAAGATCGTTTGGCGGGAGTAGACTTGGCAGCGGCGGACTTTGGCTTGCGAGGAGGCTTTGGGGCCTTTGCCCTACCCATGCCTGTCCTCTTCGCAACGCGAGTCGCCTTGGGAGGAGCGGGCTCGAGAATTCCAGTGGGCTCGAGGATTTCAGTGGATTCGGCAGGCTCGATAGGCTGAGCATCTTCAACCTGTCCAGCTGGTTCCACGATTTCGACTGGCTCAACCATTTCAGTGGGCTCAGCCGAAGCTAAAGGACTTGGTTCCATTGGTGCCATGGGAACAGCAGCTTCGGGATGGTCCATGGGTTCAACGGGCAGGTCGGGTTGAATGTTCTCGTCAGGAACCTCATACTCGCCCATCTGTGGGTCAATCATTTGTGATTCCCCTTCGCCCTGGGCCTCGCCTCCGGCTTCACCCTCTACATCAGAATCACCAACATACTCGGCGCTCATGTTGTTGTTTGCAATATGGTGTGCGTTAGCGTTGGGAACATTTGGGGCCGGAAGTGTGCCGAAAAATTCCATTTCTTGGGCGTCGTTGAAACGGTTATCCTCGATATTTGGCAGCTCGCCGGTTTGATTGTAAAGATCGACGAGATACTGCGCGCAGTCTCGTACGCTCTTCTGCTCCCAGTCAGGAACGGTGTGCTTGAGGCGTCTCCAGAGCAACATCTGGGTTGGGCGATGATAATGGTTGCGGAATTGCTTATCGACCAATCTCTGCCAAGGAATCTTCGATTCAGCCATCGCAGACGAGCCTTGGATAGCCATGATGAGGCGGTATCGCTCCTCTTCTGGCATGGCTTCGATCTGTCGACGAGCCTTCTCCATGCGGAATGAGATCCGAGAATCGGGGGCTTGTGACGCCAGTTTGTCTTTACCATGGGTCTTGATGTTCATTGCCTTCCATTTGGTGATACACTGTAGTCGACTTCGTGTTCGCTCCATGCGCTCGCTGACGTTTTGCCAATCGATGAGGTCTTCATAAGGCTTCTTCAGTAGCGAGCGAGTGGGCTGGATATGTCGCAGCTCGTCAATGGCACCCATTGCTTCCATGACGAATTGTGTCAGTCTCTTCTCCTCGTCTTCGTCCCAGGCATCCTTTCGCTGGGCATCACCGCAGACAATGTAGTTGCGGTAGCGATCTCGGAGATCTTCAGGGTGGCGGTTGATGATTCCAGCAATCTTGGACCATTTTGTGCCGTGAATCTCGATGAGATCGCGAAGTTCAACGTCCTGCTCAGAAGTCCAGGTACCACGAGCCACAAAGTTGTGGAATTTCTTTCGCGTAATGTTGATGATCTTCTGCCGGTGGCGGTCGGGGCAGGTTGAGAAAATCCGGGACCAGAGGGCTGCATGCTCATCGCCAGCAGTTGTGCCTCCAGGAGCGTGAATCATGTCGTTGAGCTGGGGCTGGGCCATATTGTATTCAACGCGGTAGCTTTCGACTGCCCGTGCAATCCGGTTGAGCTCCTCATCGCTGAATCGACCCTGAGTATAACCAGCCATGCGATGACGACGTCCACGAGGGGCGTCCTCGTCTTCTTCCTCGTTACCGGTCTCACCTTGCATGGACTGCGACAGCAGAGCACGATCAGCCTCGGACTTTTTACGCCTGGTGGGGCCCTTCTTTCGCGCACGGGGCTTTGGTGTCATGGCCGATGGTGATGGCAAAGCCTGCAGACCATCTTCCAGTGGTTCTGCTGGAGATGGGGATTTTTCAAAGTACGTGGGCTTAGCTTTCTTTGCTTTGACAGACCTTGTCCTCTTAACGTTGGAGCTTGGTGGGTTGGAGCCAAGAACAGGGCTCCCAGGAACATCGTACATATCTCCAGTGTGTTGAGGCCGTTGCGCCGAGGTTGGGATATCCACATGGGTTGGCTGGCTCAAAGCCTCTTGGCTGGCAGAGTGCGTGTGCCCGTTGACATGTTCGTTCCAAGCCTCTCTAGCCAGGTTCTCAACGTCTTGGTCGGCAGCAGCAACGCTGCCTGAGCCGTTAACCGCATATAAATCGGCGGCAGGAACTCTACCAACAGCACCGTCTTGCTCCTCTTGTACAGGCAGGGCATCAACATCCATCTCTTCAGGGTTTGGCATGGTCTCTGCATCATCCTCCCCGGAGCGAGCATCACGCGACTGGACGCGTGCAGCAGTGGGAGATTTCGGGGCATCATCTGGAATATCATCATAGATCGCAGCCGGACGAGATGCATTTCTGGTTCGTAGAAAGGATGCTGCCTGGGCGTCACGGGTGCTCGTCTGGTCAGCTGCTGCCGCAGGGTCTTCAGTTTCCTGTGTTCCCTGTACAACATCCTGAGAACCAGTCTCAGTTCCGTGGTCGTGCGATCTCCGTTTCTTCCTCTGTTTGCCGTCGGGAGAAGTAGATGACTTGCGTTTGCGCTTTGGCTGTGTTGAAAGAACAGCGGTCTCTTCGCTCACGTCAAAAGCTGAAGTCTCCGGTAGCTGAGCGCTGTCCACGTTCGATGCATCGTTCTCGACAAGGCTGTCGGGAACTTCGACCGGTGGGACAACTTTCTTCTTCGACTTTCTGAGCTTGCGCGAAGAAATCTCTCCAGTTGGCGGCTGAGGAGATGCGCTGTCCGTAGCGGCTCCTTTCTTCTTTCGATCCCTCTTGTCGCGTTTGGATTTCCTGATCTGTGACCCTGGGTCCTCCTCAGCCATGACCGCTTGAGGTGCCTTATTGTCATCGAGAGGTTCATCGTTCATTTCCGAGGAGTAGGGAGCTTGTGTCGCATTGCTGTCGAACATTTCGAGTGCGCCAAAGTCTTCATTCTCGCCGCCATGACTGTCGTCGACTTGAGCATCGTGTTCGACGTTATCGAACCCCCCCAGGCCATCAATTGACTGCCCATCTGGATCCATTATCGCGTGATTGGCCGTAGGCGACTGTTCTCGCTCCTTGTCGCGTTCTTCGTCGGGATGCCTCTCACCACGGTCGTGATCGTGGTCGTGTTGCTCGGCACGGTCGGTAGGTGCTTGCTTATCTGACCCGTTGGCCGGAGAGCCCATAAGGGACCAAAGGGTCGACGCAAGCCGGAAATCAGGCCACTTACTGCTGCTGGTGCCGGCGGACGACATCGATGAGCTGTGAAGCGTCGATGTCTTTTATCCTGTTCACAGCACGCGAGACGGTGATGTGTAGGGTAAGGTGAATCCGGAAAGGGTGTGGGGCGGCAGGAAAAAACTGCGGCGCGTCACCCTTGAAGCGCGATGTGCCAGGAGTGAATGCCTGAATCTTCAGGCAACAATGTCTCCTGAAGCCTCCTGAAGCCTCTTGAAGCCTCCTATTCACCGCGCATGGAGACACCGGATGCGGTAGAGAAAGTGACTCAGATTGATGTGTTTCTGTGATTGTTGTCACAGATAACTATTCTAAGAAATTGTATTGAATTGAATCGACATGGACCAAAGAAATCTATGCTGTCAGCTGTTATACAGGTCTACTCACAAATGACCTAAAATGCATCCACCAGCGCCTCTTCACCCCCGCCAGCAGCAGCCGCCGCCGTACTCGCCTATATCCAAGCATGTCCGTCCTCGCATTTCCGTATCATACTAATACAATGGACAATATCATTAGTCCTGAGTCGCTTTACGAGAGAGAGGCGAAAGGGTTCAAGGCAAATGTGAATGTCCTTAATCCTCTTCCTTCTCTGCTTCCTTCAACTTCACCGTGATGCCTTTCCGATTCTGCTCAATCTCATACTGGCCGCCCAGCACCAAGTCCTTGGCAACCAGCTCGCGAGTTCGCCCCAAGCTTTCAATATCGGCAATTCGCTGGATGGTGCCCTCCAGGTGCTTCTCGAAGTCTGGATCGGCGCATATCTCCCTGAATGCACGATGCATTGGGACGCTACTCGCTCGTACGTCTGCCTCGCTGGTGATGCTGAAGAGATTTTGACTGTCGAGATCCCGAATGAAGTCACAACGAGTCATGATTTGTTGCGCAATGTGAAAAGGATATGTAGGGAGCATGTGCCCAATCACAGGGTCGAAGGTTTGTACCATTGTTTCTTCCTTGTCGACCAAGGCCTTGGCAAGAGACATGGCAGCAGCCTGCGTGGTAGTCAGCACCCATCACCCAATTATAGAGTCGTTCAGGTCAAGCTTCAACTTACAGCCCACTTCTGCTGGTCCATGACATCGTCGTCCATCTCTGGACCAAGGATCCAGCATTGGTTGAGAAACCACTTCTTTTCAATCTCCTTTATCCTTTCGCAGGTTCCGAGCATATCTCGGCTTCTGGCTACCCGGTTCAGGAAGCTCAAGCGACCCCCAACCCTTTCGTAGATGTCTTCAAGCATACCGTCCTCCAAATACTCATTAAAGTACCTTTGACGATACCTCTGCAGGGCCGATATCGCCTCCTGCTTGGGTAAGTCGGTAACGGGGAGGACTTCCATCCTGGTGGCCAGCTGCTTCAGGCGCTCGTACACCCAATAGTCATCCGAATTGAAAACCATGGTAACTAGGTTTGCGGCAGCCCACTGCTCGGCCCGCTGCTGGAGGAGTTCAATCAGGTCTCGCCCATCGTCGTCATGGCGTAGGAGGTGCATCTGATTGACAATGACGACCAGCGGCTTGCCTCGTTCCCTCCTCTTCTGCATGGCCACCTTTTCCAACTTGTTGAGGGCGCGTTCAATGTCCAGCAGCGCCGTGGATTCACGCGGGCCCCGTTCGCTGAAATATCCCCCGATGTAGTCTTCGTGATACTCATAATCTAGCGCCTTGCCAAGTCGGATCCTGAAAATTTCGAGGTCTGCGTGTGCCTCAAACATGGCTACGCCATCACCGTTGTTCTTGCGCATCGCATCAATCAACATGCTACTTTTGCCGGAACCCTTATCACCAATCAAGAGATGATAGTGTCCAACGTTGCGTCCCATGACAATGTCATCGATACGCTGTTGTTCTGGTCGGTATATCCAATGCTCACTAGCACCGCCAGGTTGATGAGGGATATCCTTACCAATGGCAGCTAGCTCCAGCACAGGATCGCCAGGCTCAAAAGCACGAGTCATCTTCTCGAGAACAAGCATCTTGTAGCATTTGTGATAGATGTATCCAGCAGCAGCAAAGCCAAGACCGAGAACTAGAATGGAAGCAAATGTTGTTGCAGCAGATTCCCCCATCTTGACCAGGACAGAAGGTTCCGAAGACATATTCGGACCCTGTTGGGTTTGGCTTCTAGGGGGTTCATCTTTGATGTCTTCTACTCGATTTGTCAGTTATGGTTCAGCAATTGAGAAACGATTATGAAGTTGTGATAGGCGCGGTAAGGGATGCGGCGGATGTTAGGAACGCATCAGCCTGCGCACTCGACGATGGAAGGATCACTGCTGGGCCTTGATCAAATTCTCCGTCTAAGTATCAGCTTCCTTACATTGGATCGATCGAACTTTCGAGATTGGAAACGGCAAAGATTGAGCTACTGCCATGCCGCAACCCAGCCAATATGATGATACGGCCAAATGCCACCAGTTTTAGGACGCCGGAGGTAGGTGGCCAACCGAAAGACGATTTGTGTGACCGAGAAGGGATCATAGACTGGCATAGAGAAGGAGAAGAAAAAAAAAAGAAAAAAAGAAACAGGAACGAACCTTTTCTCCTGGCACTTTGCGTTGAGAACCGGAGGTTGCTTGCGACAGTGGTGGTGCAGCTTGGCCCCCAACGAGCGATTGGGGGGCCATTTGAGCGTGCCAAGTTGCTGATGCTGATCTGTGGAAGTCGACGCACCAGGCGCCCCGGGTGCCGTAGAATCATGGCTGCAGAGTCAAACAACTGACCAAGAGCATTCGAGAGAGAGAGAATAAGAAAGAAAGGTCAATCGACGTGCCAAAAGAGGCAGTCAAGGGTTCATTATCAGGCCAAATAAGGGTGGAAAGGGAGCAAAGACTCGCGGCGCCGCGGCACAAATTAGATGGACTAGTCTAAATAAATAATGCTTTGTACACTACTAAATACTAGTACTAAAGGTAGGTATGGTACTGGGATAAAAGAAGTAGGGGGTACGTACCGGTGACAGACAACTGCGCTCAAACTGGGTGCGCGGTCTTGGCGTGCGACATGACCCAGACCCTCGGCGACCACTACTGCAGCTTGTATCGTTAGGTCTCCTTCGGGTGCCAGTTATAGTGGACGACAGGGAGTCGGGGCGCTGATACAGCCAGTGTAATGCCGCCGTTTAGCGGGGATGGGAGCTTATTCACCAGGAACTTAGACGGAGGCCTCGAGAATCGAAATCAGCAGGACAGGGGTAACGCAGCGCGCACGTCACCGTCAAATATCGAAGGGGACCTCAGCTGAGGCATTGAAGCTGAGTTATCGATTGATTAAATATACGTGAGGACAAATAACCCACCTTAGGCACTGGTAGGCATGACCAAGAGCTCATGGATGCAAGCACTCTGATACCGAGTAATCGAAAAGACGTCTCAGGGCCACCCACGTGACCGCCTGATGCTCAATACGGCGTGGAATATCCATCGGCGGAAGGAAGGGGCCTTAGCACTGGCAAAGACCGCATCGAAGTGCGCGAAACATAACATATCTAAGTACTTACCTACCTCACTTACCTTACCTTACACAATCAAACGTTTCCTCCCGGTTCTCCGGATTTGAGTTCGCTTATGCTCGCAGCAGTGACATGTCGTTTTCTTTATCCTCAGCGACTCTTTGTCTCTTCTGAACCAACAGTGACGAGAAGGCTCGGGCGGGAGTATTCATTCTAGCTGCTGTCTCAACTCTCTCTTCAGCATCACAACGTCTTCTTACCCAGTCGAAGTCACTCTCTTTGTCATTTACTTCTTGAGAACTACAATATCGCGCCTCTCCAATTCATCTATGCCAGCCTTTGCTTGAGCGAAGCCGTGACCACTGGCTAGGAAGAAGTGATGCCCCCTTTCGCCGCAGAACTGGAGGAATGGTGGCTGAATAGTGGCTACGAAGTCCTCGCACACTTGGTTGGCAACGATGACAACCGCCCTAGTTCTCGACAATGCGGCTTTGCTCAGCATATGCAACGCAGACTCCTCACGTTCGACAACGATCGGGCTCTCCAGTCCCGGATGCAGGACACTTGGCCTGCCATTCGCACCACCAGAGGTATCGATTACCAAGCAAACCCTCGCAAGTATTTGACAGACGCAACTCGCAACATCTTCCGGAAGCTTGAGAATGGAGGCATAGATCATGCTCGCGTCATGGATGGACTGGGATACTTGGATGCAATGGAAGTCCACCGGCTTCGACTCATGGATGCGACCAAGGTTGCAACGGAAGCTGGTACTCCAGAGCACCACCAAATACAGATCCTTGAGGAACTGCATCGGACTGCCTCTGCCAACTACAGGCAGTTTTACGCTGGATTCAGAACCTGTGTAAGACCACATGATGTACCAGAAGAAGAGCCTCCCTGACCAGTCTTCATAGGTTCTCATCGAGGAACTGACCAAAGATGCCGACAATAGAAAGGAGACGCCACATATCATGGCACGCCTCAATGCTCTCTTTCCTCCGGTTGTGTTCCTCGAGGACGAGTATGACATCGACCCCACCCCTCATTCTCCGGGTCTCCGTGATAGCATTCGATTTTCCGTTTTTGAACACCTAATGTCCGAGGATCCTTTTTCTTTGCAAAGACAGCAGGTCATTCAGATGAAGCTGCTTTGTTGGTGTAACATTCCTGAGTACGTTCAAGCTAGAGAGGCTCTGGCTCGATACGCCGAAGAGACCAAAAAGCTAGAAGAAGTTTGTCTAGCGGTCTTGGACGCTCTGGAGCCAAGACCACTGAGTAATACATCGGCTCTTCAAGCGTCAGCGGACTCTTCCTTCATCTCATGCGCAAACACTTCGGCGAGCTCTCCTCTTGGAGAAACCGTGCAAACCACTCTGAGTACCAGCGAACCGTTTGAAGCTCAAAACTCCGCATTCTCGCCCAAAATTTTCACCGCGCCTCCAGTTCCGCACCCACTCCTCAAAGGTATATCCGGCCGCGAGTTGTCAGCGGCCAAAACAGATTGTGCTGGCTTTGCTGGGGATTTTACCGCACCGCCGATCCTCTGTTACCCTGATGATGCTTCAAGAACAGAATATTATCAGCACCCCCTTGCGTGCGAACTCAACATGACCTCGCTTGAAAAATCCCTACTAGGTCTTATTGTGCCCAAAGAACTCAAGAGTCGAGACTTCTAGTACAATCTCGACAGTGAGGATGAGGCCAAAGATAAAAAGAAATCGTCTTCCCGGCACAAAAGCCCGACCAAGTCACGTCACGGGAAGAACAACGAAGAGGTGCCTCCGGTGCCTCCTCTTCCACCGATTCCAGAGTATCTTCGAGCCAATTTAACACCCAAGGTACTCGAAAAGATCATCAAGCGCATGCGATCCCGAACAGAGATCGGAAACAAAGTAGCTCAACAAGACGATCTCTCACAAACCCTGGGTCAGTCCACAGACACTCCTCCTGCGCTCAAAGTAGCCGAAGGTAAACGCCGCCCTTTACTCAAGTCGCACATATCCCACCCGGAAATTGTCTCGGACGTGGAGCCCCGGGTCAAACGCTCAGATCACAGCTCCATAACTGCTGTTGCATCCCTGGGTGCTTTACAACAAAGGAGACTGAACACTTCAAAACCCCAGCCAGCATCACAGACAGCAGATAGCGCAAAGCTGCGATGTTGGCTTGAGAAGCCGCGTCTTTCGCCCATGGAGTATACGCGGACGTACTTGATTGAAAAGGCTCTGTCTGAAAGAGAAGAGAGACTGTGCCAACTTCCTAAGCCTGCAAAAACCTGGTACTGGACACCCCAGTGGGAAAAATTCCTTATCATACCACATGTCCCTGAGTGTATTCGACGCGACTTCCCGCCAAGATACGCAGACTCCGAGTCCATCAAAGCTGACCATGAGGTGGAGAACTCTAATTCTGATACAGAGTCAGTGGTGACAGTCAAACAAGGGCTACAAAGCATGGACTATCCGCGCTTGTCGCTCCATCTTGGCGATATGCCAATTTTTCTTCCTTCTTTCATGAATAAGCAATATTTCAGCATGGATCAAGATCCAACTGACCATGAAAGAGAGTCTTCTGGCGACATGAGTACCGAAACCAGTGGCAATGACGAAAGGGAAAGAATGTCATTTTCATCCCAACTGGCAGGTAAAGTTATTGCCATCTCAGTACGCAGAAGAGCTAGGAGTAACAATTCCGCGACAGCTCTTCAAATTCTAGTCAAGGATAAGAATTCAGCTAATGATACTGATTATCAAGGAAGTGATACATTAGCCGATGGATTCGTGTTGAACGCCACTCGCAAAGTTAACATTAACCGCGAAGGTCCCGAAACGTTAGTACGGGTTGTAACTGTTGGTCAAAGTCCAAATGGTGCGGCAATTCTTCATCCGCAGCCGGTCATGGCGCCAAATGATATGACAAATCTTACTCTCAAATCTCAAGGGAGTGTAGAGAGAGTCATTTCCACCAGCAAGTCAGAAGTACAGTTCATGCAAGCTCAACAGGGAGCTCAACAGGGCCTCGAACTCGATAGCCTCCCACCAGCGCGTTCGCATTTATGTGCCAGTAACTTGTCCACCTTGGACTATGTCACACCCAAAGTGGGAAAAAGAATGGTTGAAGGCCGCTTCGATCAGTCAGCGTACGCAGACTCGCGCAGTCCTCTTGCGCATTTTCCAATAGCTGCTCAGCCAACCCATCGTTTGACACCCGGTACCCTTACGCAGCGGGTCATCGGAGCTGCCGGTGGCCAAATTCTCGCCGAAGATCCTCGTCAGGCACGGCTAGTTCGGAGCGTAAGTAGTGAGCTACCTCAGGGGCTCTCGGCGGATCTTTGGAATGCCGAGGAGGAATCAATCATATCAGACTTGCAACCGGAGCCTCTCAAAATCAACCGCTCTGAATTAAAAAAGGTTGTTGAAGATGGCCGTAGCTCTTCGAATTTTGAAGAGTTGGGCGGGCCTTCATCACCAGCACTTGGAAACATTGGCACACACTATTCTTACGAACATGATATTGAAAACGACAAGGCGGAAGAGAGAGATTGCATATTCACAAACAAAGATCAAACGGTAAAAAGGCTGAAGGGTCAGATTCGCAATTTTACGCACTCGGACGTACCCCCGGCACCCGTCCGGCTGCAGCGTTCGTCATCTACCATCATCACTCCAACGCAGTCTTCGAAGAGACTTGAGCGCGAAGTGCCTTTCTACCTCGAGCAGGCAGAACACTCGGGCTTTACCCCGGAGCATCATAGAGATGAGACTGCCCGGGACATGTTCCCCCGATCAGGTGTTATGCTCAATCTAAGGGATACCCAAACACGCCTCAGGGGCTCACTCGAACAGCCAAGAGACATCCAGTTGAGCAGGAGCCTAGATACCACGCCTCCGATGATGAGACGTTTTCCTGATGTGCCGATCCGTTACCAGCAGAGGACTGATTTTGAGGATTTGGAGAGCGCGGTCACGGCAACGCCACGGGGAGTTAGAAATCTGACATCGGCTCTCTTGGATCACGACCAGGGAAGGCACCACAAGAATCTTGCTGGATCGATAGCTACTACCAAGCCACTGGACAGTACGCAAGAAATTCACGACAATGTTCAGCGCTATCCTTCTACCTCAACACGAGATTTTTCACAGCCAAAAAAGCTCAAGAAGCAGCGATCAAAGTACAAACCCGTCCCTGTTGACGCGCATCGCTTCTCAACACAAAGGTTTGATACGTCGACTCGGATCACATCCCCGTTACATTGTGACGATAGCAAGGCAACCCCAGAGCGTGATACTCCTTCTCCGACCGAATCTCAAAACACTGTCATTTTACGAACACCATCTTCGACCATAGGTACTCTCTTCCGTAAGCGCGTACGCTCAGAGTATAGCGGTCCTCCAACTCCTCGAACCCCTGCCTCACCTCGCATGCAATGGCGGCCATTCGATGAACCTGAACCTGAGCCCCCGTGCGCTTCACCGTGGATGTCAGGACAAAGCGAGGCCCCGGACGAGAAGGCAGTCCGGGCGGAGTATTTCCGAGCAAAGGCAGAGCGCGAGCATGAGGGTAGGCGTTCACCGAAGAAGTCATGTCGCAAGGGGTCATTCGGGAGCACCAAGAGCAAGGAGGATATTAGACGGAAGCATCTTGGTCTCGATCACCGCCAGAGCATGGAAAGCCTAGTCGGTTGGAAGAGCTTCATCGATGATGCCCCTGAACCGCTCTTCTCCTCCCCTTTACCACCAGTGCCGCCTCTTCCGACTGCATCCCAGCTCAATCTTACACTCAACCGCCTTCCGCAAGCACAAGCTTCGTTCTGTGCGGCGTCCACGCTTGATTCCGAACCCGCCGTTGCGTATCGGGCCAAGAAGCCGCAAGGTCTTAAAGTGGAGACCCGAAAGCTCCGTAAGGAGAGCCGGGATAGACTGCGCGGGACGCCGACGCCGGTCAGTGGAAGCAGCACAGGAGGACTGAGAACGACGTTTCGCCTTGACGGGAGGAGGATGAGCTTTGGACGAGTGACAGTGCAGGAGGAGGAGGTGGAGGAGCAGCAGCAGCAGCAGCAGATGGGGGGACGGGAGGACGAGGTCGTGTCGAGGCGGAGGTGAGATTTGGGATTGATGCTAGGTCATGACGAAGCCCGTGTATTCCCTCATTAACTGCGATTTCACTTCTGAGAAATTAGCTCAAGTGAATTTCGAGATTATTATTTCACCTGATATTTGGTGATATGTAGCTTCACAAAGAACTACGGAGTACTCCATGCAAGGCCCCAAGGGGTCCTTCGCCATGCAGATTGCGACAAGCTCGAGCATGTTTTGCGTGGCATCAGCCCTTTTTGTTGCGCCCTTTGCTTCAGATCGGATGCCCCTTTTGCGAGCTTCAATATCTTCACCAGAAGTGCCTGGTGCACAGCATTCAGAAGGGCTACTCGCCTTGGATGGCCATATCAATTACTCGCTCACCTGTGACCCATGTGTCGCTGCCGTGAAAGGCGCCATCCCGGTCGGTAAAGGCCTCCTAGTCCTCGAGGCCAAGCCAGCCTCTCTGTCTGATTCGTGTCGTGCATGAATCGCAACGCAGCCCTGGAGGGCGGCGCATACATCCCACCTCGCTGCACACTCCGTACCCTGTCCACCAACAGCCATCCCAGGTCGCCGGGCTTGGGGCTAGTGCAACAATGATACTGTGGCAGAAGTGAAGGCTCGCTTCACCACGGCACAACTTGACACAAACCAACCGCATGCACTGGAAATAAACCACGGGATGGTCTCGGCTCTCGTTGGCTCCCCCTCTCAGCCCGTGACGCTGCACGAGACCAAGTGCCCCGTACTCCACCAGAGCTCGAATCACCTGCAGGCCACCGCGTATCGCGAACATGCCACGGGGAGGCCCGCCCTCAGAGACGCGCTGGGGCTCCCGGCCTGGGGGCGTGGGGCGTGCCACACCCATCGGATCTTGAGTGCGTGGTGGTGAGTGCCGAGCGAATGGGGAGGCTGGAAGGTCCGCGGCCACCGAATAAACCAGAACCTGAGCCCTGTTGGCTGGCTATTGCTGCGCCAATGTAATAAATCGCAGGACTAATGGTGCTGCTGCTGTTGACGCAAGTCCACAAAGTAACAAGCCGGGATTGCTCTTTTGGCACATTCGTCTACTGTCGCTTCTGATCCGCGTTGCTTTCGGCCTTGCTTCGATTCAGGTGCGGGACGAAGCCATCCAAAGACATTGCAGGGCACTCACACCGCTCCCACGTCCCCCCACTCGCAGGTGGCCCCCCATCTTCAACACCAGCGTTCATTTTGTGAAGCATCGGCCCGTCGATCACCCCCAGTCTGGGAGTCTGGGGTAAGGATGCCCAGCATCGATGGCGAGCTGCCATTCCCGAAGCGTCACGGCCCTCGGCCATCCCCCGAAAACACATCTTCTGCTCTCATTCTTTTAGTCCAGCCTCAGCAGCATGGCATCTTTATTTGGAATAACTCGCGCCTTGTTTGTTGGTTGCATTGTTGAGAGCAGCAAGATCCGAGAACGCGGGCGACTTGCCATGAAACCGTGTAATTACAGCCGATCTGGGTGATCAAACGCAGTGGTTCTTATGGCGACGCATCGCCCGAACCTGAAAATCCCCAGACTTTAAGTCTTACATGTTGGAGCTCTTACAAAGTATCCCTGCAAAATATGCTGGGTTTTGCGCATCTGAGAATAGAGCTCGAGACTCCACAGCAAAAAGCTTCGCATCGCAGTCTGCGATTCTGCAATCCTGGCCATGGCTGGTGGCTGGCGCATTGAAAATGAAAGGCCGTGCAGTCCCTGCTTTGGCTTCTGGTAAATCCCCGAACAACGATGTTCCTGGTCCGGAGGGATCGGCCTGGCCCTATTCCTGGCCCTATTCCTGGCTTGGGCTGCCGAATCTCTGGTATTCGGAGACTTGCACCATACTTGAGCAGGGCCGACGATCGCCAAACTCTAGCATGCTTGGTGAGACAAGCCGTCTCTCCTGCTGACAACCCGACGAACTATTTTCAAGAACATCGTCTGCATCCATCACATGCGTCCTCTGTCACCTGGCAAGCGTCTTCTACCGACCCCAATCCAAGCTCAATTCGAGTAGCTCGACTATGGGTGCTCGTGTCGACAGTCGATGCTCAAATATGTGTTGAATAACGACGTTGTCTGTCCTTGGCTTTGCCAAGGCCCCATTCACCGCATCTTCCTACATTCCCGGCCCGGTTTGCTTTAAGACGATTGTTACCGGGCCGGCTACGGGAGATCTGCCATGACTTGGATCTCGTTGTAGGGGACTTTCTATTCGTGTGAGCGAAAGACTGCTATTGATGCGAGTGGGCAGTTGATCGACGCTTTGCTGCCATTCTGCCTGCTTCATCCCCGTTCGTATTCTCAGACTGACTGGACTTGTTATGTATTGGGACCCAACGACGTGACAGGCAGCGTACTAAGGTGTGGCGCTAGCTGGGGGTGGGTGGGTAC
>JADBHU010000339.1:0-13241 GCA_017140155.1 Fusarium devonianum | reverse complement strand
CCCCCACCTCCGCCCGCGATCAACCCCGACAGGTCCCGTTGATTAATCCATCCATCATCTCGGTATACATCTCGCATTCGGATCCGACAGGGATTGGCGAGCTACATTACGTTCTTGTCATTGGGCCATTTTGCCTAGAAGCTTCGATTCGAGTCGCACACTTTGAGCAACCAAACCGCCCTCCCCCCGAAGGTCAATCGGCGACCGGCATTCACGGAGTCCGATTCTGTCGTCACCCGCTCAGGCTCATATCATCGCGATCGCACCGACTTGGACCTCTGACCAGGCCACAACCCGCGGATTCGGGAAACCCCCTGTCTCCCGCCTGCGTACACTTCCACAGCTCATTTCAGAGCCTCCTGGAAAGCCCTGGTGTTCTCCAGGGACTCCCCACTCGCGGAGTAGGCCGTTTCCGCTCTCTGGCCTCCCTTGCCGCTCCATGTTGAGCACTTTGGCTGCCTCTCAAAGTCGTTCTATCCTTTGGTTCGCGCAATTGCTCCCTCAGCGTTAGGATTGTCAACCGACCCTGACCGTTGCGACGGGGAGTCGCTGTTTCCCGCGTATAACGAATCCACTGCGCAACTTTTGTTGTACGCCCCTAGCACACCACCACAAAAAATCCGCATGCCGGCACAGCCTGACTGCCACCTTGCAATCATTCTTCACCAGGCACCGGTCTTGTGCGACAGCTCCGTGCTCCGAATCTTCGCGCCAGCTTGGCTTGGCTACCTTATTAGATATTGCCACCGGCACTAACAAGCCGAATTGCTTACCTACGTATTAGTTCCTTTTTGCCTCGGCCGACCGTCATCGCGTCACCCTCCTGGCCCTCGCAAACATTTCTGCCCCTCCCCCTCACTCTTTCCTACGATCCTAGCCCCTGTGGAGCTTTTATTATTGGCGTCATAGGGCACTTCTGGGCACTTCCTGTGATATTCGAGCGCAACAGCACCGAGACACTGTTTGGCATGTAACACTTGTTTCGAGCGCATCGAATTCTATGGACATGTCTACCAACTCCACGCCGGGCTCCCACAAGGCGCCCAGAGTGTTGGCGTGCGTCTTGTGTCAGCATCGCAAGATTAAATGCGATCGCAACACGCCCTGCTCGAACTGTATCAAGGTGCGTCAAATATCTTAGTTTACTCGGTATATTCACTTCTATACGGCGCAACGTTTTGTTGTTGCTACCACGGCTGCCTCACCGTCTCCGTCTTGCCCTCATGTCGTCCTTGCGCCCCTTGGCTATTGCGGACTTCGGCTTACCAGTGTGACCTAGGCAAATGTTACATGTACGCCGAGCACACCAGCGCCCGCCAGGAAGCGCAGAAGACCCAACCAAGACCTCCAGGAACGCCTCGCTCGATGTGAACATTTGCTGAAGCAATATGCCGACGGTTCCGTCCCCTCTCCGACGGCTATGACGTCCCAGTCACCTGCGATGTCTTGCGCCATGTCGGATGCTCCGGTCAGCACTCCAACCAATTCCGAAGCTCAAGCAAAGTGGAAACCAGCCGGCAAGATGGTCAAGGAAGAAGGGGGCGTACGTTTCATGGATAGCTATCTGTGGGCGAGTATTCATGACGAGGTGAGATTGCCGTGTGCGCACTGGCCGGACAAAGACTGACAAGCGGTATCAAAGCTCCAAGCGATGAGGGAAATTGTCGATACCGATGATCCGGATGAAAGTAGTGTCATGGGTGAAGACCTGAGCCCGGACTACACCATCGACCTGCTACTCCCATCAGATGCATCCAGCAGATCCCTGGAGGATCTCCAGCCCGATCCCGTCCATGTTTTCCGACTCTGGCAGTTGTTCGTGGACCGCGTCAACCCCTTGACCAAGTTAATTCACGTCCCATCGGTACAGCCTTTTGTGATGGAAGCGGCGACTAATATGAACAACATCCCCACAAACTACCAGGCGCTTCTCTTTGCCATCTTCACTATGGCTGCAGTGTCTCTTTCCGAACCAGAGGCAGTACAGATGATGGGCTGCTCTCGCGATGAAGCTTTGCGCCGTTACACCGTCGGGACCAAGGTCGCTCTTACAAAATTCAACTTTCTCAAGAACTACGACATGGTGGCTTTACAGGCATTACTGCTGTATTTGGTGAGCAATTCAAAGGTCGCGTGTAAACTTTTAGTGCTGACATTTCCACCCCAGGTATCCCTCCAGAATCGGTATGACAGACATGCTGCTTGGATTCTTAGCGGCATGGTCGTCCGAATCGCCCAAAAAATGGGGTGCCACCGCGACGGCGACGGTCTGAACCTCAATGCCTTCGAGACCGAGATGCGGAGACGAATCTGGTGGCAGATTATTCTGCAAGATGCCAAAAATGCTCTGGTTTCGGGGCTGAGCCATTCCATGCTCCCGAGTAGCTGGGACACCAAGATGCCGCAAAACGTGAACGATGCGGACCTTTTCCCCGGATCGACCGAGCCTGTTCAGCCTCGCGAGGGTCCGACAGAGATGGCATTCTGCATGGTTAGCTATCAGATCGCCAAGTTCCTAGTCCATGCTGAATCACTTCATGGCACCCCTGGCTGGGAAGCAGCAATTATGGGCGACGAGTTCGAGGAACAAGATTCAGAGAGCCGTCCCTCAATCGAGAAATACCGAGAACTCGTGGACGCGCTCGAGAGGGACTTGCTGGAGGTAGAGGCTCGATACATCGACCCGACCGCCGGAAGCGTTCATCTCGCAGCTCTCACTATACGGCCAATGCTCACCAGCAAAATGCGAGAAATGTTGGTGCCCATGAGAGAACAGCCTGAGTGGGGAACCGAGATCCTCAACAAGAGAGACAATCTGTTCAAGATTGTTCTGATGAACAATGAGCACAGCACTAATGCTTACGAGGTGATGGATCAAGCGGGATTCCTCTGGTTCGTCAAGTTCCATTTTCAGATTGACATTTTTAGCGTCATGACGAAACAACTGTGTCAGCGACCCACTGGCTCTCTTGCGGACCGTGCCTGGAACATGGTGGAGAAGATCTACCGTTTCCACCCAGAGCTTTTTGATATGTCTCAGAAGCTGTATGCCATACAAGCCCAGACTGTTCTGAAGGCGTGGAAAACTCGCGAGCAAGCCCTGATGCAGGCAGGCCAACGCCTCGAATGCCCCCATTTCATCTACCATCTTCGCGAGTGTGCAACCAGCGAAGGCCGCAACTCGGAGCCACCCTCTCAGCAGGCAGCAGGCCAGTCTTCAGCACCTGTGACACAGATGACAGAACTCGATCCCTTCTTGGGCGGCTACTTGGATGTGTCGACACTCAACTGGGATATGTGGGGGAATATGAACCAACCACAGAACCAGATACCTCCGTCACTATTCGGTAATTTCCCAATGGGGGACGGGATGAACTGAGGTTGCTCTGGCTGGTTTGGTTTATGGGGTTACTTTGGTGGGCTTCTTTCGCAAAATGGTGAGACGGCTACGAGGGTTACGAACGTGCATTCCCCACGGAGTAGGGCGTATGGTCATTTATAGAGCGATAATTGGGGCATTGAAAGGTCATAGAGACGGATCCTTTGTGGCTGGTTGTACCTTAAACAGGAACACTTCTCCGCTATACGTACTTATTTAATTAGTTGTTTGAACAAGGGACGGGTTATGTGTGCACTATCAGAACAACAGGCTACTGGTCCTCCATTTATTTGCTATGCTGAGCGGCCTGGCTTTGAGAGATAGTTTATTGATCTGAATGGCATGTACTTTCGCCCTGTCAAATAATCTCAGATTCAGCACCATTCATCCATCCATTCATTCTTGTTTCCCTCAGCCGTGGCTCTCTCATTTCCCTTGTCGTCGCCCTTTTCCCCTCTTGTCACCTTTTCGCCCCTTCTCCAGTGACTATCGTGTCATCGGTGCTTAGGCGGCGGGCGCGGCATCGCTGCGGATGTTGGCAGCGCCTCGACGCCCACGCTGAGGAGCTCGCTCAGCACCGACGTTGTAGGCGCGCTGGATAGCCTCGAGAGCGGCGGCAGCGGCGGAGTTGTGGACGCGGGAAGCGCGAGGAGCGGCAGGCATCTCGGGCTCGCGATACTGAGCTCGGCGAGAGGTGCCAGTGTTGGTGCTGTTGAAGTTGCGACGGGTGCTGGTGGTGCCCTGGGTGGAGGGTTCCGGCTTGCGAAACATGAGGTGGATGAAGAGCAGGCAGAGCGAGACGAAGGCGAAGGCGAGAATGGAGCCGATGATGATCCAGGTGGCTTTCTGGGAGAGCTTGGTGCTGCGGGGGAGGATTGGGGGGGACATGATGCCGGTGAAGATGCTTGCGGTGATGGATGAGGTTTGTGTTGTCTTTTGTGAGTAGAGGGTGGTTCCTGATAGAAGGAGTATGCAGGAAGTTTGGTATCAAAGACGATGTAGATAGATCGAGATCAAGAGAAGATACTCTGAAGTCGAGGAAAGGCAAAAAAACTATGGAAAGAAGCATGTCAACGCCGTAGCAGGACGAGATATCTGATGGTAGGTATTGTTCAGAAAACGGAGGTGTGTTTAATAAGGGAAACGACGACGAGAGCGAACGTCTGGAGCAATCGAGCATGACTATGATTTAGAAGAGTTGCTGTTTGAGTCCATACGTTGGTCCGAAGTCATCGTGAACGATCATACGGACATGTTCAAGACAACAGATGCTAGCCGCAGGTAAACATGTCGCACGTATCTTCACCCTGAAAGCAAGTACAACTCAAACGAACTACGAGGTGGCACATATCGATATCTAAGATAGAATTTAACCTAGAAGGTGCGTGTCACATTTATTTAAGGATTCAGTTTTCAGGTTATCCACGTACATTGATCTATCTTACACTCCTCTACAACGAGCTGGCGCGTGAACCCTCAGCTGCTTAAACCGCACCGTTCGCGCGGCGGGCTTTGGCCCACCTGTACCGGTCGAAGCTGTCCAACAAGGTGACCGCAATCCCTTTAATGACCCGAACTCGATGCTTCTTTGTCTGGAGCTGCCTCTCTTCCTTGAGCTCCTTCCGGTGGTGCAGCCAGCGGATGCACATGCAAGAAGTGATGAAGAGCGCAATCAGAACGACCGAACCGACGACGATACCGATGGCCAAGAGATCAGACTTGGGGGACTTACCTTTGGGGCTTGGGGTGATGGTGGCGGCGGCGGGTGACTCTACGGCGGTAGAGACCATGGTGATGAAAGTGCTGTTGGGAGTAGCCATTGCGAGAGGATGAGAGTGTCTGGAGGGTTAGTTTCAAAAAGTTGGCGATGCTGGAATGTTAGTAAGTGCCTCTGTGAGTATCAGAGGCTGTTGGTTTGCTTGGAGATCAAGTCTCGGTTTTGGTGGTGGGCTCATGCAATTTATAGGCGTTTGACATGGCTGGACGTTCGGATGTTCTTGGAACAAGAAGGCGAACAAGGCTGAGGAAATAATGAGATACAAGAACAATGGAGGATTGTCACTGTTATGAGAGCGAACAAGGATTGGTGGTTCTTGTTATATGTTCAATTCGTGTTCAACGTCGTTGCCGTTGTTTGCGTAATATAAGTTCTTGTTATGCTGACAGGTGCCGTTGAATCATTGGCAGGGGAAGATAGTCGAGTGTTTCGTCGCATCTGCAACAATATATACGCGGCTTTCCAGAAAGAACCGTTTGCAAGGAGTTTGTTATGTCTGTGTCATTTACAATGTTTAAGCGAAGGCCTTGGGCCGTAGCTGTGCCTGTCTTCACAGTATGATATTTGGCCAATTCGCTTGACTGACCGGGGCAATGGACAGAAATCGCCCTGCCATTTCGTTTCGAAAAGGGCAAGAATATCAATCATCTTGCCTTGAGGATTTTGCTCGTCGCCTGCAAGGGCATTTAGTTGTAGCACTTAGACCTCTCTGCGAGAAACTCATTCACCTCTGCCTCGTGATATATTCCCACGTAGCCTTGCATACTCCCACAAGAGGCTGCAAGACTGCGGTGCACCCCGGGAGTTGTAGCAAGTGGCAGACAAAGATCTCTATAAAACCATTGCGGGCATTATACTAGTAATTGTTGAACTGCTCAGTGTGGTTTGTTGGTGACAGCCGAGACAGTCACTTTGCAGGGAAGCCTTGGCTACAACAACCACATGGCAAACTCGAGACATGCAGTGATAACAGACAGGTCACACAAGAATGCACAGCCAGGTAGTTCAAGGCACAAACATACATCATTCAGAACATCACGTTGGCAACAAAGAATGTAGATCTCAAAAATGAAACGACATCTAGACGGTGATCACTAGATGTCGAGATTAACGACGGATCCAATTTCCCAATATTCTTCTCAGAACTGTCCGTAAGTCCAAAGACCCTGCCGGCTAATCGCTGCCCATCGAGTGGACAGCGTGCGGCGGACGTTCTTGCTATCTGAAGAAGAAAGGAAGAGAAAGCGAAAATTTGGCCGCAGCTGAGCAGAGCTTTAGGTCAATCGGACTGCTTACTCAGCCAGAAGCTATGGAGCTTGCGCACGTGATACGTAGCTTCGAAGTAAATCTGATCACGTGAAGCTCCCCCAGGATGAGGAATTCGCACCCGCTGATTGGCCAAGCCGTACCGAGAAGCCGAGGGAGCCCGTTCCGATGTGCCTTGCACCCAAAGAAGTTCGGAAGCCATCATCATCGATCATCTGGACTAACGCTTCCGCCCGACCCAACGCCCTCTTCCCCGAAGACAAAACGACGCCGACGATACGGTTGAACGAATTGGCCGCCCACTCTCAATCCGAACCGACTCGATTCCCTCCGCCACGATGTTCGCTCAACGTGTTGGCGTCGCCGCCCTTCGTCGAGGTGCGCAATTGATTCCCCGGTTTCGCGAATAGCCTCAAGTTTTTGCTGACTCTCTCTTGATGAAAAACAGGCGCGGCCAAGCCCAGCAGTGTCCTGTTCAGCCAGACCCTGTCCAAGGTTGCCCTGACTGCTGGCATCTCCACCACTCCCGCTCGGTGAGTCGACAATGGCTGCTGGCGTCTCGCCGTCGCCCGCTAACAAACATGTGCTTGATAGACCCTCCCTCAAGAGCACCAAGGTCTCCCAGGAGGAGGGCCGCCAGATCCTTGACAACCAGCGCCTCAACCGCCCCGTCTCCCCCAACCTGGGCATCTACAAGATGGAGCAGACCTGGTTCGGCAGCTCCGCCTGGAACCGTATCACCGGCTGCACCCTGTCCGGAACCATGTACGCCTTCATGATCGGCTACCTCGTCGCCCCCGTCGCCGGCTTCCACATGGAGACCGCCAGCGTCGCCGCTGCCTTTGGCAGCCTGCCCCTGATCCTCAAGGGCGGCATCAAGTTCACCCTCGGCTTCCCCTTTGTGTTCCACTTCATCAGCGGCATCAAGCACCTCCTCTACGACGCCGGCAAGGGTTTCGCCAAGACCACCATCGTGAACGCTGATCGCTATATCTGGGTGGCGACCTTCCTCGGTGCCATTGGCTTGGTTGCTTTTGCGTAAGAGAACGACAATTATCGGAAAATGGGATCGGGCAGGCGGGATTAGATTGGGCGGGCAACGACGCGCAGTGGATGAATACACCAAGTTGCGAGAATTGAGTCAAAGGAGTACGGACAACGGACGAAGCGGTGGGGAGACTCTTGTAGGAGTATCGGCCTCGGAAAGGCATTCCTGACTTTAGAGCAAACAATATTTACTATCTGTACACAACCACCTTGAAAATGCTTGAGCCTATTTCTACCCAATGTCTTTTGAAAGGTATTTTGCCGCCTATAACGCCGTTCGCCTTCGCCTTGTCTTGAATCCCAGTCTCATGAGGCGCCTAATCCAGATATCGAGCGTCCAGGATCGTCCTGATTAGCTTCCGATTGCCGGATGAAGCAATCTTCTCTCCCACGATGGGCCCGACAAACTCCTTCAATTCCGACAGTTCCGACTCAGTGCTGGCCGTGCCATTCACGCCGTTGGTATCGGCCTCGGTACGATCCGCCAGGGATGCCACAGCCTGCACGATGCCTTGCACAAGCATCTCGTAGTCCATGGTTCCTTCGGCCTTTTCTTTGAGGGGCTGCAGAATTGCCGAGTCGAATGTCTTGAGGTTTCGAAGCACTAACACGCGGATGGCCTCAGGACCACCGGCCTCGAGCAGACCATGAATGGCTCCGTACAGCACGGCAGGTGGCTTGGTGGGGTCGAGGAAGTACTTGAGGCACGTCCGTGTGAGCTTCGGTCGGAGAAGCGTGTTCGAGGCCGAGTATTTGCGAGCAATCTGTCCAACTAGCGAGGCAGCCAGCTGTCGCAGGTCGTACTGCTCCTTGATGGCGTCGGTGCCTTCATCTGTACCCAGTTTCCGAGCCATCAGGCAGGTGAGAGCCGGCGCAGAAAGGGGACTGGCGTAAGGATCGAGAAACAGGCTCTTGTTCTCGATGAGCGCGTTGGTCAATTCCATCATTTGCCTCAGAGTAAAAGTATCGTCGAGATGATGTGTGACGCGATCCATGATGAAGTTGGTAAAGTACGGGATGAGCTGGTGCAGACCAGGATCGTCCCTGACGGAACCGAGAGCGGCTTGTCGGAGTCGCACCACCTCCTCGTCCGGGTTGTCGTCGAGAATCGCGGCCTGGATCTTGTCAAAATAGAGGATGAGCTCCTTGCTAACGATGTGCTTGACTGAAGGCTTCATGGCGACGTTGTCGTTGCCGGCCAAAGCAGACAGAGCAGGGTTGGCTCCAGGGCCCTTGGGGAGGAGCTCCTGCGATCGCGACTCGGACGTGGTAGGGTTCTGAGGAATGGAGGGCTGGACGCCTTCAATGGCGAGCCAGTGCGCTAGAGATCATGTCAGTACGTTGCGTCACGGCGGGCGAACAGAAGGGGGACGGCGCACCTGTGAAGCCCATGTCGCGCGGGACTTTTGGGAGGGGCGCATTGATGAGCTTCTCGAAATCCACCTCCTCATCCTCGATGTAGAAGAGCGGTTGACCGGGCCCGAGACTGGCTTCGCCGTAGCGCAGCGGACGCGTCGAATCGTAGCCGTAGAGGGGCTCAACATCAAGGGCCCTGAGCGCGAGTGAAATGTCGTTAACAGTGAGAGTCGTCCGTCGCGAAGCGCGCATGAAGCGCAGAGCTTCTATGATGACCTGGCCAACGCGGTATTCGACATCCTGGGTCAGGCACTTGAGGGCCTCGTCGTTGAGGGAGCCGATGCCGACCGACTCTGCAACGTCCTTGACGTTCTCCGGGTTCCAGAGGAGCTTGGGAGTTTCGGCCGCCATGGCGCTGGCGGTTGAGTGCGGTTCAACGCGGATAATCGACTTTCGAATCGGTGAGATGCAGCGAAGAGGCCTACGATCGGCGTGTGGAGGCGGTGATTGTTGGAAGCATAAGTATGAAGATGCTTTGGTGGATATGCAACAAGCTGCGCAAGGCTGACATGCTCTGGCGATAGATGTTGTGGCTCAACCTGGGGTATGCGCCACAGTGCCGATTTTGAAGGCGGGGCTGGGTGAGGCTAAAGGTTGTCAAGATCTGCAACTCAAGGTGGGTCTCTGAATACGGACCTCCAATACGGTATACGCGTATTCGAAGTAGATGCTCAGAGACCATCACCAAAGTTGACGGGCGAATACAAGCGGCACATTAAGGCACACGAAGTACGACGCGCAATTGTCTGTCTAGAATGCGGGCCGAGACACTCTCAATTTCTGCTCCATACGCGGACACATGTTGAAGGCTGAATGTTCAAGGGTCTGAGGAACGTTCCTTTGGTCTATATAGGACTCGTCAAATCCTCAAAGGCAGAATGAAAACATGAAGTTCTGATCTGTTTTTACCGGCGTACCTTTGAAGCGTTCTATAATCACTTTTACCAAAAATTTCAAAGGTAAAGTCACACCGATAAGCCAGATTTGACGTGTATCAAAGTCCTCGAAACGTCGCCAACATGTTTGCCAAAGCCAAGGCCTTCTTTATCTACAGCCGCTGGGTTGAGCCCCAGTGGAGGATGCGAGTTCACATCGCCACGCTTCTCCTCGTCTTCCTCGTCATCGGCCTCACTGGAGCCCGTGTTGGCACCAAGCCTTCTAGCATGCCAGTCGCTCGGTCCGATACCCTTGGTATAGTAATGGTTAGGTCTTTCTCACGAACATATGCTACTTTTATAAAAACACAGCTGACCAGTATGGAACATAGGGTATTAAAACTCTCATCTTCCTTGCCTACCAACTCGCCACTGAAAAGGTGAACAAGCTCAAGAAGTGGGGAAACTTGAAGGTGTACGCTGTTCTCAACACAAGCGACATCGTCTTTTGGTTTGTTGTTCCAATCATCACCTTTATGGGAATATCGAGGTATTGCGAGGGGGTAAACTGCGCGTTATCGTGGCTTGTTGCCATCAACGGCTTTGTCCTCATGTAAGTGCCAGATGATCAAAGACTTTAAACCGGCCAATAAAGGGGACCACAAGCTGAAAATCCATTGTTGCAGGTTCTTGTCTTTTTGGGCAGCCATGATTTCCTGGAAGGACTATCGATGCTTCAAAAGAACTGGAGCGCACCGAGGCGCCTCATTGCCGCAATATACGACCGGATCAATGGATTCGATCCAGTCCCCCACAAAATAAATGATCTTGCGTGGAAGAGTTGAAATCAGAGAAAGGCAATATAATGCGATCTGATCTCGACCAGTCCACCAAATGGTGATTAAGGAACGATTTAGACATAGAGTGTTGGAGTTGGGATATCTTTGCTACCTAGTCGCGATGATATGGGAGAAACATGCTGCCATCTTCATGGTCACTTATATGTGCTGTTACGGGAATGGATGTCACGGAATGAAAGCAAGAAGAGTTGCATGATGAACTTTGAGGAATGGGGTTAGCAATTGGCAAACAATGCGATGATACATATGCCTTCTCATCCGTGGTGCTCTAGCTTCTCTCCACACTCTGGTCCTCACGTAGCCGGGACATAATGCCGGTAATTGAAGCATTCGAGTCTGCAACTTAGTCGTCGATTAATATAATCATCGCATTTAAAAGATCAATTTAGAGACAGTCTACTCATACTTTACCCATCTCCGGAGGATCGAATTCCTAATGTTGTTAGCGTAGTGGCCGGGCATTAAGCGCGGGCGAAGAGCATTTATTATTAATCCTCATAACGTTATGTTGATTACAACCATCAGCCACACCTACGAACGTTATTTTCTACCTCACACTCCGCTTTCTCAGTACAAGAACTCGAAACCAAGCTGTTCGGCCAAGTTTACCGGAATAACATAACGCTATCAACTTCGAAAGTGCTCAAGTCCGATGTCACCAGTAAATAGTCGCAGAGTCGCCCCGGACGTAAGTGGACCCTGGTTCAATCCACGGCTACCAAGCTGACACCCCCAGTTGTATAACGTTGAAGCCTTGACTGCGACATTTCGAAGTAAAGTGTGCTGCTAATCATGACCGCATAAATTAGTCGAAGCGTGAGCGGGGCATAGTTGCACAGCGCGAATATCGCAAAAGGCATGCCTCCAAGTTTCACAATCTCGAGGATGAAAATGGGCGGCTTAGAAATGCCCTGAAGAAGATCGACCTCGTTGCTTCCCAGCGGGCAAGTCGGGATCTAGAACTTGAAGATGCGCTTGCTGAGGCTAGAGAAATTGCTGGCCTCGGGAACGAGGTTCAGAACTTGACGAATTCCACTTCTCCTACGTCTCACAGCACCAATTCTCAGACAAGAACACCATCGTCAGAGACATTGCATCGACTTGAATTCTCTTCTAGTAGTCAATACAAAAACATACAGGCAATTGAACACACCAGGATGCCTTCTTTGGGCGTCGACCGCCAGATATGGCTCGACACAGACCGGCTGGTACGCATCTACGATTCTCCGTCTGATGCAGCCCAGTATCTCGGGAACAATCTTTACACGTTTGGTTCCACCCTCTACTGGGCGAGCGTGCGCGATACGATATACATGTGGCAGACGCACAAGATGAACATATGTGGCAAGCCTAGGAGTTCCGAGCAGAGTGCGTTTGACCGCCTGTTCAACCACTCAAAACAACTGTTCAACCGTGATTTCATCATGTCTTTGGTACTTGCAAGACTCGAATATCGGCAAAGAAGGGCTACATTGACTTGCCGTGTTCAGCAATCCAGGAGACACGGCATGATGTCATGTCTGAGATGTTCCAAAAATTGAAGGCAGAATACGCCGAAAGGGGGCAGAGCATAGACTGGTGGAAGACTCCATTTGAAGTTGAGAGCTTTGTGAAGAGACACCTCCAACCAGAAGAGATCAGTGAGCTCCAGGCATTCATGGAGGGCCGAGGCTCCGAGGCAGATTCGGCCAAGTACTCGGGATTGATTAAAGCGCTGATGCAGAATGTTGTGTGTTTCGGTGATGGGCCAAGATGGAATGTCCTCTACGTCTCGTTGGCGATTGGCGGATGGCGGGAATATTTCCGCCAGTCTCATGAAGTCCAAGAGATCTTGACTGCTTCTTAACACCAGAGGAGCGACCAATGTTACTTATAATGACTTGAATGCATCAATAATGTATGAATATGCTCGCCGAGGCCGGTTCGACTTTTCGGTGTCCATTGTCCCGATATATCTGGCCACCGCAGGGGGCTCCAGCTTATACCACAGAGAAGCAAGTCTTCCACACCGACTCAGGCGATGTCATTGCGCTGCTTGCCCTCGGAGAGGCTGCTGAAGGAGGCCAGAGCCACTTGTAGAGCAGTTGGAATGTCTACAACGAGCTTGCAAAAGCCAGACCCGACCTTATCCGCACCCTGACCGAGCCTTGGGCATCAGAGGAGGAGGACGATACGCAAGGAAACTTCTTGACGCACACACTGAATGAAGTTGTAGATTCGGCAAAGTTGGGAAACGCTTCGAGTTACGCCCGCTTCTGTACCACCAGCCCGCGACGGAGCAGGACCCCGAGCGTCTAATCATCCAGTATGCGCGCCGTCGATATCACGGGATACTGGGGACTCCATCGCTCTGCGGATATCCCGCCCATTACGGAAGCCCAAGCTGTGGCACTGGACGCACTGGACTTCAGCGGAGAAGCATGGGGTTTCGCTGGATTTTCACAAGGGGGACATTCAGTTTGCCAATAACTTGAGCATCTTCCATGCTCGCGGGGGATTCAAAGATTCTCCCGAGACACAGTAAGTATAACTATTTCTTTGTCGAGGGCCAGGCAACGGGGTCGAACTGCGTCTTGTTCAGGCGTCACCTCGTACGACTAAAGGACAAGCAAAAGAATGAA
>JADBHU010000338.1:0-59473 GCA_017140155.1 Fusarium devonianum | reverse complement strand
CCCCTCGCCTGCACCCCCAGCGCTCCCCTCCGAGTCGCCGTCTCGCTTCTCATTGTCGCGTCTATCAGCGCCCCACCGTCGCCTGTCGCTTGTCGCCTGTCGTCCGGGGACCGACTGAAGAGCTTGTCGAATCTCCATCTCGCCTCTGCCCAACTGCTGATCCCACCGCGTCACCGGTGCCTGGGGCTGGCTTCCTGGGCTTGACTCGGCCTCGTCCTCCTCAAACCTCCCCCATCTCACACAGACAGTACTTCGTACATGTCATCATACCCAGTCGTTCCAGGCACACCCACCCCCATGCCGACCTGGTCTCTCGACTACTGCCACTGCTGAAAGGGCCCAATTATCACCCGCCCCTCCAGCTCCCAAGCGACTGGAAGCTTCACTCCCCCAGGGCTTCGTTGTTTCGCCTTTGCCAGACGTACCTGTCCATGGCCACTGCCTCTCGATGGTCCCTGCTTCTCTCTTCGTCTCGTTCCTGATTATGTGTGCAAGTACTGCCGTACATATATAGCATACCTTAACAAGCATGGATCCTTCACCTCCCGATAGTAAACGCCCACGCCTCTCTTCGTGGCCGGCCGGCACACACCAACAAGGAGTATCACTACCGCATCCTCACCCTCACCACGCACATCCGAACCAGCTTCCACCACCTCCGCCTCCTCCTGGCGCTCATCATCATCCCCCGCCGAGTCCGTATCAACACTACCCTCCTCGTCCTGTCGAGCAGCATTCTTCAGCTCCGCCGACGCCTGCTCATCAAGCGCCCACGCATCCGCATCCGCATCCGCATCCGCACCCCGACGTCGATCGTCGCCATCATGAGCCAGATCCCTATTCTTCTGCCCAAGATTATCACCGTCAGCAGCAGCAACAGCAACATCCGCCTCCGCACCAGCCCCCTCCGTCGCCGGCGCATCCAGCGCATCCACCCTACCCGCCTTACGGTCCTCGAGATCCTCCCATAAAGCGCGACCCCTCCGAGGACCAACGACGGCCCAACTCGACGGGCCATGCGTCCGAGGGGATGCCATCGACACCGCATCTCCCGCCGACCTCGCACCCTCCTCCTCCGCCAGGCGCATATTCCGACAACCAACCACGACACATGAACTACGAAAGCACGCCCTCGATGCCCCCGACTCCGGGAGGCTATCGTGCCCCCAGCTACCCGCCGCCGACTCCCGTATCTCACCAGGCATCGTCGTACGAGCAACACGGAGGCTATCCCTCTAGCCATGAGCCGTTTTACAGCGTCTACTCATCATCTGTCCCGGCCAAGAAGAAGAACACCCGAGCGTCTCAGGTACTGATAGGGTGGTCCAGCAAAATTGTGTCTAGGTACTGACTGAATATAGGCTTGCGATAGTTGCCGGCAGCTCAAGGCCAAGTGCGACGAGACGAAGCCATGCAAAACATGCAAAGAGAAGGGCGTGGAGTGCAAATACCGAGATCCAGTACCTAAGGCGTATGTTAATAGCCCCGGATATCGTTACGTTGTCGTTAACATCAAATGAGTAGCACCGATAAGGCCCAGGCCGACATATTGGATGGGCTCACAGCCGTTCAGAGCTCCTTGAGTACAATCATGAGCCAGATAGGAAGATTTGACCAAAGGCTGGTGAAGATGGAGACCTTCCTGCCCAAGCACGCCCAGGCATTAGAACTGAAGGCCGAGCCCGCGGTCGAAGACGATTATAAGCGCGTCCCAGCCTCGCCTTATGTCACTAACGGCGCCTCTACCGACCCCTACTATCAGAACGAGGCGCACCGCGATCACCCGTCTGCGGAGCCTGTGCCTTTACGGATGATGGCTGAGGACGAAATGGAAGTCGAGCCTGGCCCGCCAGTACCGCCTGGCGAACCTGCTATTCCCATCAACCACACGACCCTTGCAGGCCTACTTCTCGAATGGCCATCAATTCGTGAACTTACCAAGCACCATCTCGAGCGGGAGGGGATTCGTTATATCAGCGAATACCCCATCAGTCAGGAACAAAATAGGGGTGTTTTGATTGTTTATGGACGAGGTGAAGACTCTCACCCTTCCCGTCACGCCCGGGAGCCGATCGAACATGGAAACCTGGACATGGCTGACGACTCATCGGACATGGCTTCACCTTCGCCCGCTGCTGACTGGGGTCAGCTTGGCGGTCTGAGCCCTCCAGATCAGGTCGAATACAAGGGCGGCGTCTTGGCGTTTGATGGGAATCCCGACTTTTCGGAGTTGCGAGTGTGGGCATATGTGGAAAGCTTCAAAGAAAACATCCTCAACATGCATCCCATCATCCAGCCCAAGCTTCTGGATTACTGGGTACGACATTTCCTGGACAACCTTCCGACGTCCCATCCACGATCAGCGAAGACGCAGACGTCAAAGCCTGCGTTTGCCGTAGGGGGAGGTTCGCAGACACCAACAGAATCTACGGGCTCGAAGAGGAAGCGATCGCCAGGGCCGGATGGATCCGAGCCACCCACACCCGCGCCACCACGCGCCGGCCGCCCAGATCGATCCATTCACAGTGCCTTGGTCCTGACAGTTCTAGCTTTGGGTAAGATCTGTTTGCACCGTGAAAACGTGCCAGATGTCGTTCACTCGTCGGATCCCGTTCCTCATGGCAGCCCGGCCATCCGCAACGGCGCTGTACCGCCATCGCCCAGTCACGGATCTCCTCCTGGGTACTCGTCCCATTCACACTCGTCAGGACTGCCATCACCCAAGGAACAGGATCGAAATATCCACAGTCGCCGCTCTTCCATCCACGGCGCAGGCGGCTACCGTTCGGGATACAGCCTCAAGAAGAACTACGAAGTCATTCCTGGTCTCGAGTATTTTGCGTATGCCACAGACATCCTTGGCAACCATACGGGCGCTTACAACAACATGAAAAACGTCTACGCCAATATCTTTGCGGGACTGTATCATGGTCAGCTGGGTAGGCCGATGGAGAGCTTTGCCTTCATCCACAAAGCAAGCCACAAGCTGCAAGTGATTATGCGGCCGAGCCTGGACAAGATGCGAAGACTCAAGCGGAATGCCGAGTTCATCCAGGACACCAAGTACAACCAGCTGGCTCTGACGTTCTGGACTTGCCTGCAGCTTGAGAGCGATCTTATTGCCGAGATGCAGCTACCGCCGTCAGGACTTCTGTCTTACGAGGACGACATGCCGCATCCCAACATGAGTCTTCTGGAGGGCTTCAACCAACGCATCCTGGACAGCTACCCAGGCCAGTTATATTTGAGGACACATCTCAACAGCATCCATCGGATGTTTTACGCACCTGAGGACCCAACCAAAGTGGGCAAGGACAAGTTCCGAAACGTGGGCGTCGTCTCCGATGCCGTTTCTGGTATGCACTGGGTAGCTCCTAGCTTTGCCTTCCGCGAAGACGATCCCCCGGCCGATGATATACTAGCCGCGAGATTGCGAGCAAAGTATTGGGGAGCACAAGTGATCACATACCGTCCATTCATCCGACAGATCTTGCAGTTCTCACACTCGATCAAGAACCATGCCTCGAGCCCCAATTTCCCGAGTGTCAGCTCCGAGTTCCGTCAGGATGTCGCCGCGCCGGTGATTCACCCCAAGGCCAGGACACACGGCGATATTGATCCCCAGGTTGTAGAGTTGGCCAAGAAGGGCATCAAGGCTCTCATCGAGAGCACCCGAGCCTTCCACGGGCTGGGCGACAAGCGGCCCATCATTACGAATGTTTTCGGCACAGCTCACGCGTAAGTAGCAGCTAAATGAGTCGTGAAAACTGCAGGGACCTGTACTGACCATCATACAGACAATGGGGCAACCTACTGGTTCTCTCAGCCGCCTTCAGGGATCCTGTCCTCCGCTCGTGCGTCGATGAAGAGCTGCTGCGAACACTCTTCCACAAGACCATACAGTTTCTGCGACAGTCGGCAACAGCAACGAGCGCGCTGCGGACTGACATGCACATCCTTGAGGGTCTTCAGAGAGATCTCTTCCAGGGACCCGATCCAAGGGCCAACACGAGCTTCTCGAGCGGAACGAGTGCGCCCGGTTACCACACCCCGAGGCCGGTCGCCATGGCTGCGCCGCCGCCGGTGTCTCATCCCATGCACGACCAAGTTCTGCCACGGCCCATGCCTCACCATCTGCAGATGGCTTCATCGCATGGGCAGTAAGAGCTGGAGTGACGCGCCCCCTGGTTTTCGACCAAGGCGACACCGATGGGGCCGTCGAGGACTTTTATTACAATCTAATCATCATGACACGGCGTTTGAGGCAATTGATTCGAACACGCTAAAGATATACGGATGGGTCTAGTGAATTGGGCGAAGCGAGATGCCCAACACAGACGATAGACTCGGTAAAATAGAGCAACATACCCCCCAGCGCATGGACGAGCCGCTACAAGATGCGGCCGAAACGGATGCGCACAGCCAAGTTGAGCAAGGTATCTCTGGCATAGATTCAGCTGATCGAGTACCTCGCCGACTACTGTAGCGTGAGTGACCTCGGGGTGCGAACCCAGAACTCGATCATTCATCTTGGCATCTGGCTGTATATACGTACTTTGCAAGGAGATATTTCTAGAGAGGGTCTGACTTTCGTTTTGCTTATTTTCCCCTACACCAGGGTTACATTGCATTGCATTGCATGGTTATCTATCTGTTTGGCAAACGATGGCATCGAGGATCATGGGCCGTATTCTCATTGAGTTCTTTTTGGAGGGGATGGAGGAGATACCATTCATGGTTGCTCAGCACATATAGTATATATTGGGTAAGCATCGGAGGACTTTAGCAGGCCCACAATCGTTATTTATTGGGTTTATGACATTGCTACAAGGGGACTGAAATACATTCAAACCATTCGTATACTGAGAGACTGAAATTTGCATTTTTATGTGGTCTAGGGCGGTTCAATCGGGAGTGAAAGGTTGGCGACGTCGAGCTGCGGTCCTTGACCAAGGTACGTACGGTCGATTGAAGAGCCGCAACTTGGTCTACGACGCAACTGCGTTCGCCCCGGGACGGGCTCGTAATTACAAGGCTGGCCTTATGACCAGAAGAAAACAAAGAAACAGAGAACCCCTGTCTGCATCTGATTGCGTGCAGCATCATGGATGCCGAAAGTCCTGCAGCCAGAACCATGCATGACTCCAGCATCGGATACCATCCGACCATAGCGAGTAGCCCTGTCTTCTAGAAAGGTTGCCAGCCCTGTCAGTACCTATCACTCCAGAGATGTCGCGTTCTGGCAGGGGTCAAGAGAGACACATAAGGGACTGAACTGCCATGGGGGGCTTATGCACAGGACGAAGGGCCCCCCCCCCCACGGCGGCTGGGGTTCGAGGTGTGTTGGTCCTTTTCGAGCCCGGGGGTGGGGAGAGCGAGTTGTGTGGGTTATATTGATAGCTTGGCATAGATAGCAAGCAGTACACATATCAACGAAAAGGGGTGGCCGTGGGGGTGAAGATGGTCTGATGACAGCATCTAGCAACAGCGATAGCTATTCCGTACGTAGCTCGGCCTGAATATGGTGTTGTGCAGAATGGAGCCCTGGATATCCTGGTCCAAAGTGAGAACATGTCGGCGACCTGACGCTGAGTGGGCGGGTTGGCGCAAGATCCAGAAGTTGTCTATGTGGCATGTGTGCTACTTACTCTTTGCTTGGCATTGTACAGCCTGGTTGTTGGCACACGGTAGACTGTCTTTGGCAAGAATAGAACACGGCATGTCCATTGTAACTTGCGTGGCCAGGGTGTTCAAATAATAATCACTTCCTCATTGAAACTGAATTGTAGAAAACGTGTTGGACATTCGGGTTACCATGATATGGAGCACAATCCGCTGTTCGGTTGCCTCATCAGACAGCTACACCAATGTAGCATCCATACACTGGGACCCCAACTCACGTCCCCTCCACGTCTTCGTACATGCCTGATACAAGTCCCTCTTTTCCAAAAGACTCCCAATTTTGACCCGCCGGAACGCCACGCGCAATGCAAATGAACCCAGCCTCAGGATATGAACAACCACAACCCATCGTTCCTTGCCATCAGAGGGTTCCGACCATGAGGCTCTGGAGCATGCCTCCTGTCTGGCACGCCACCTGCGCTCTCTCCACCTCGACCTTGACTCTTCGGGACAGAGTCCTAAACCCCTCGTGCAGTTCCGCTGACCCGCCCACGAACTCGGCGTAGAGGTCGAGCAGATGGAGGCCGACCTCGACGCATACGCTGACATATCTCGGATCGCAGATGTGGCCGCAGACCCACTTCAGAATAGGCTGGACGGTGTGCTCGTCCCGGGACTCCAGAGCATCTTGGAGAGCGCTTCGGTGGCGCAGAGCAAGGAGAAGCGTGAGGACGTTGAGAGGCGAGTGCTCGGGCGAGTGCTTATCGAGGACCTGATCCAGGGCTCGTGCATACCGGGCGTGTCGCAGATCGCTTTGCCAGGGACGCTCCTTTTTCTTGTGTGTACGAGCCTCGTCCGCGATAACCACATCGGCACCCTCGCCGACCATGTCCAGCCGTTTAGCAGCGGTAACCCTTCTCTTTCGCTTCTTTCGCTTGGCATCGTGGGCTTCAATTGACCCTGCTACAAGTGCGGCCATTTCCTTCTCGCGCTCGGCTTCTCTGCCCGCTTCGGCTCCGGTAAGGCGGGTGCGCACGCTGAGCACACCGGACTGCATGCCAACGGCGAGGTGACGGTCGCTGGATTCAGGGTCATCGCTGGAGGGGATGACCTTGACCGACAGAACAGGCGACTGGTACTTTGTGCTCGAGACGACATTCCAGCCGGTTGTCTCGAACACCTTGACGTGACCTTCGAGGCCGCCACTGACAAGTCGTCGGCCATTGGACGCCAAGCTGAGAGAGGTGACGGTCTTTTGGTGGTTGGTGATCATGTGCAGTGGGCGCGCAGCGACAAGGTCAAGGACGCTGATTGATTCTCCAGCCGCAGCCAGGACTGTGGTTCCGGAGGGCATGGACAACACTTCTTCAATGGGAGCCGCATGCTTGAAGGTCATGACAGCGCTGTTGCTTCCAGTACGGGGATCCCAGAGCTTCACCGTTGAATCGTAGCTTCCTGAGAGGATCATGTTGGACATGGTGCCGGGCATGAAGTTTGCGCTGCGTACATAATCCGAATGGCCAACAAAGGTCCTCGTGGGGTCATTGCTGGGGAGGTCCCAGAGCCGGACGGTCTTGTCGTCGCTCGCACTCAGCAGGGTCGTCAATTCAGTCGGGGAGAACTTGGTCGTCCAGACAGGCTGCTTGTGCTGCGTCCACGTCTTGAGAATCGCCCGCGAGTTGACGTCAAACACCTGGATCTTGCCCGTGTCGTCGCCGGCCGCCAACACCCGCCCGTCCCTTCTGATTTCACCGCTGCGCGCCACATCGCCAAAGCGCGTGATCGTCTTGAGGAGCTTGCGGGTTCGGTTCGAGTAGATCTGCACGCGCGTGCCCGTCGTGACCGCGAACGAATCGCTATTGGACGAGATGTGGACGACCGGGTACGATGTCGGCGACGGGATCAGAAGCTGATTCTTGAATGTCTTCCAGTAGCGCTGCTCGGCGGTGACCGGCGAAGGGCCCGAGGGCAGCTTGAGCTGTGGGAGAGGTCCCACCTGAGCTGCCATGGTTGATTAAATCGCAATGACGGGCTTTGCGGTGATGATGTGGTGGTGGGAGTTTGAGCTGCGAATGTCTTTGCGCTGCAATATTTTTTTTTCTGCGATAAGATATGGGATAGTCTAAGTTGCTGGACAAGAGGAGGAAGTCGATGGCGGGGATGGCGCCGCACCGCGCTAGTCGCGTTGGGCTTAGTGCCGAGTGTCTCGCTGCTGTACGCCTGGCACTGACACCAGGTAGAATACAACCTCCAGTTTCACCATAACAGGCCATCATGAGCAGCATCACGAGGTAATTGAAGCTTCACTAAAACTTTTTCAACGTCCAAGGTGGTATTCAATTTCTATTTAAAAGCAAAATGCCCGATTTCTTTGTTTGGACATGTGCAAAACTCCAATGTTCTTGATTCTTCCATGCCTTCCTGGTTCCAAACGCCGCAAACAAATCCTCTGATGGTAGTATACATGCACTCCAGATCTCATTCTTTCGTTATCTAATATCCTCCCCTTCTTCGCGACCTTCCTGCCCCAATGTCGATTCTCTGCATCTCCTCCATCAGCGCCAGCTCAGTGCCGCTCCCGTTGGCCCCGCTCATGATCGCAAGTGGAATCTTGGCTGGCACCGGTGGGCCACCGTACACGCTTCCGCGGTTCTCGTCCTCAAAATCCCACGTGCTTGCACGCGGCAAGCCTCGGAGCGAAGCGTTGCCGTAGTGAGTTTGCCTTTCCTGGTAGTTGTCCTTAGAAATTGGTGCCAGGGGGCTTGACGCCGCCGGAGAGTTGCCCGCAGATGTTGCGTTACTTCGCTTTTGGAGGCGAGTGCGGCCCGTCGAGGGACGCCCCGGGGGGGTGCGAGGCTCATCAGAGAAAGTGTATGATGGCTTCACAGTAGACATGGAATGGCGGCCGCTGCGGGGAGTCCGTCGGGTACTGGGCGGCATAGGCTGAGCCCCGGACAAAGGTGGCCTTGACCTTGGCTCAGAGGCCGGCTCTTGATGCTTCTTCTCCGGTTCCGGTGCCCATGACTCCATGGGAAGATGATCCGAGGGATCGATTTCCCGTCCATCATAGGTGATAATCTTCTTCGGTGCGCCACCAAGGTAGTCTGGTGGAGAGCTTGTTCCGTCGTTTGAGGAAACAAGGCTGGGGTTCAGAGCATCGTATGAGTCAGGCCCAAAAGGAACGTCTGATTTTCTTCGGCCATCGTCTGCCGGCGGCGCCGGGCTCACCGATTTGCGCCTGATTCTGTGCTGAGGATTTGGACTGGTGGCTGGGTTAGGCGAGATGGCTCTAGGCCTGACGATGATCTGTTGCTCAGGTACACTAGAGTAGGCGATGGTGTTTCGATTATACGGTTGCATGGCATAGCTCTGATCGGGGGGCTGGTTGTATCCTTGTAGAGATTCGTTCCGCGGGCGACCTCGTGGAGGCGTTGAGATGCTCTGGGAATGTTGCCGCCTTTCATGCCTACGGTCCTCGTAGATCAGCTCAGTCAACTCTTGTGACTGTGTTGCATCCAATCCTGGCACAAGTGATGCCGGTAGATCCGGAGGCAGGTAATTAGGCGAGTTCTGATGGTGGGCAGCCTCCATATCCGCCGGATAGCCGGCGTGGTGGCTGTGGCTGCCGTGGGGATGGTACTGGTTCTCGACAGGGCTTCTCGAGTAACTTCGACCGTAGGAAGGAGAGGTAGCAACCTGGTAATCATCTGCACTTTGATAGCCGCGCGATGGCGAGTAATCATCCCGAAAGTGAGAAGGGGCCGGAGAACGTCGCAGAGCCAATGGGGCTGGACTCGGGTTTCCCTCAAGCCTCACGTCGTCCGGATGCTGCATGCGCGATTCGCTGTGCCTGTAACCGTTGATGGGTGGACTAGATGATTCTGGAGCGTCTTCGACCGTGGGTTGCAAGGATCGATAATGAGGATCGTAGCTAGCGTCATAAGAGTTGTGCCTCTGCGACGCGTCATAAGCGATGGCGTTTTGAGACGGTGCAGGGTTTGCGGCTGGAGCCGAATCGTATCCGCGAAAGGCTGGGCGTCCTGGATACGCCGACATGGACTGTCTCTGGGCCTCATGTCTCAAAACGTCATGTCTCATCTGCGACATCTTGGTTGGTGATACATCGAAGCTTCGTCTGGGCACAAGTTCTTGACTCGAGCTACTGTGTATACTACGATGGGCCGGAGGCGGTGGTGGACGTTCATTATCCATAGGAGAGAACTGCCTGGGGTCATTCAACGGTGGCGGTAGCTGCTCGTAGGGGTCTTGGTGGGGAGAGTAATGTCCCTGTTCCATCTGCTCCTGTTGAGGTGCGTATCTGGGACTGTATTCTCGGTCATCGTAGTGTCGCGGAGAACCTTCGTGGGGGTTCATGGACCGGCGGGGTTGACGAGGCCCATCCACACGTGTCGGTGTCACAAGCTCCTGAGACATGGAAGCGTGCTGCGAAGGAGAATATTGATCGGGGTGACGGTTGCGAGATGAATGTGATGGCGGAGTGCTGTACTCGACAGCCTGTAGTGGAGACTGAGTTTGGATGAACGAGCCAGTTTGTGAAGGCTGTTTTACATGAGCTCGTGAGGGCGTTCGATGATCGGGTCCGGCAGGTGCTGCCACAGGCGGAGCCGGAGGAGCAGATGTGGGCGCTGGAGGGGTAGTAGCGGGAGCTTCGCCAGTAACAGGATCGGATGGTAGAGGGCGTCTCTTGACAGGCGTTCTCTGCTTGACGGATCCATGGTCTTGCTCCGAAGCCGGCTGTTTCGGCTTCGCTACAGGCTTCTCCGGCTTAGGGCGACTGTCGTAGAAAGTGATTTCCACTCTGATCTCGCCAGCATATTTTCCTTTGCAGGACAAGGTCTGCCATATGTCGTTCTGCCCACCTCCAGTCACGATGATACCTCGGAGATCGATCCATGACTCTCCAATCAGGTCGGTCCGCTTGTCGTCTGTAAAGACAGAGATCTTAAGTTGGTAATAATCTGGGCAGTCGTGGACTGTAAATCGCAGCTCTTGGTCCCTGTAGAAAACCAGTCAGTCTGGATCCTTTGTGCGTGATGATAAGTCCTCTCGATATCCACAATGCTTACCATTTCGGAGTCTGACCGCCTCGAATGTCTGTTGTAGTCTTCTTGGCTTCTTTGCCGAGTCTCGCGGCACAGTAAGGGTCTTGCTTGCCAATGGTCTTGCGATTCGGCAGGTTCTTGGCTCGATCGACGATTGCAACAAGAGTTCCAATCACTGGCCCATCAACAGATAGGTCGGCAAAGATGCCTGCCGTGTGTGCCGCACTCATCGGACTCTTGACCTTGGCCGCCATTGCAGTTTCTTGCCCGCGCAGAGGTGAAGAGGGAGGAGGATGATGCGTATGAACAAGGCCCCTGTAAAAAGATGTCGTCGGTTTGTTTACATCGGCTGGAGTTGGCTGTTGACTAAAAAGTAGCTTTGTTTTCGTAGCTCGAGGATTGGCTGTTAGACAGGGCAAAATAATGGCTAGCGCAGTGGCAACAAGATAATTGGAAAGAAAGCGAGCTCGAGAATAAAGGGAATAGCAGAAGAACAAAGACCGAAATAAGAGTAGTCGAGAAGGTAGAGTTTGAACCGAAACTAGACGGCGTTTTGACGGTACCAGCGATAATGGTTAAAGGTGGTAAGGTGGTATTAAGGTTCCGGGCACAAGTGAAGGCAGCCCAGGGGAGCTTTGAAGTGTGATATGAAATGTCCAGACTCGGGGACAGGTCGATAGCAGGAAAGGAGTCTCGCAGTTGGAAGTGAGGAATAAGGGATGCTGCAAAGGTTAGTAGGTCCGCCGAGGAATGTGAGACTCCTGAAAAACGTGACAAGACGAAGATGGGGGAAGGATGGTTGTCGAAGAGAGCATTCTCTCTCTCTTCCAAATGGACGCGACGATGCCGGATGTTGAAGCGTTGTATAGGCCAGGCTTATGTGTGGTTGGGGGCTGAATGCGGTAATGCAGCGGGTCCCAGTGGGGTCAGGTGGGTCACTGGCGGGAGGCTGGGCTGAAAACGGGGAGGCTGGTGCGCTGCTGCAGGGGCTGATCGGGGCTCTTGGAGCGACATTCTGGGGGCAATGAGCCGCCCAGGAACCACCCGGGGCCGCCTATTCGTCCCAGGCGCCCGGGGGATTCGCAGGGGACTTGAGCAAAACAACAGGGGGCCTCTAAGGTTTGGGCGCGTCCAGGGATTTAGAACCTTGGCAATCAGCGGCTGTGGGTAGAAATGGCCAGTCGTGGGCGCGCGTCACCGCGAGAGAAAAGGCAAGAAATGAAGGGTGTTGTCCGTCGGGTGGCCATGCCGTTAATCCAGGGACATGCCTAGGAATTGATTTACCTACTTCGCCAAGCTCGGCATTTCAGGAACCACGATGGACAGCCCTTGGATCATTGGGAGAGCAAGGTTGAAAGCCATTCATTCACCAGGGCAGTCTACGAATGCGGGACAAGGCGTCGCGTCCTTTCTGCACTGCCATGCTACTTTCACAAGATGCGTAGTACCTCATGTTTGGCGAGAGCGAGGTCACAGCCACGGCAGAATTGCGTACCCGTACCTACAAGCTCGCATCCTCCCACATTGCCAAGCCATGCTGACGTTGCCAGTTTCCACCCCTCGATCGATTCCTCTGACCTCCCCCTCCGCGTCTTGGAATTCATTTTGTTAGGGCCTTGGATGTTAAACTGTCCATGGTCCAAGGGGTCCAATTCCTTGGTCCGTGTCGACCGTAATCCGTCATCTTTAAGGTCTGTGCCGGCCAATCGTGACCACGGCGGTGACTAGCATTTGGGCTGGCACCAACCTTCGATGGCTGGACGGCCGCCTCGCCAACAAAGCACTGGATGTCACACAAACAAATCTTCAACTCACAAGCGTGTGCGATCGTGGATCCATCTCCAGTCTGTGGGGGCTGCAATGCAAACTCCAAAGCCGGGATGATGGGCCCGTCAAAGAATCCCTGCACAGCGATTGACTTAACCAACGGTCAACTTCACAAAAGTCCACATACGTTCCTGACGATCGGGACTGCTGGTTGACCCACCAGATGTATGTCATCGTGTTCGTCCTTGCCTAGCCCAGACGTCGGAAGTGGTCTTTTTGTGCCACCACCATCTTCATGAGCCAAATCAGGTTTTGGTGTCTGGCTTTCCCGGCGATGAGATGAGGCGCCTAGTCCCGCGTTGCCATGGGGACAGTCCCAAAGCATGTCACCACTCACTGCAAGCGATACAGAGCTTGCATTTTTAACCTGTCAGGTGGATTTGGTACCTGCTCTTATGTCTCGAACCCGTTCCCAATCACCTCGGATCTGTCTCAGCCACCCGATGGTTGCACACAACGGCCAGCTGTCATGCTTCAGCATGAGTGGGTAGGGGCGTGAACAGGGACTGTGCGGTCTTGACGTGTTTTGCAAGCAGGACACGAGATTTTAATAGAGAAGCCTCACTTCTAGGTCCGAGGACATGACGGCATAGTCGTGCATCGACCACGGTGACGCCAAGGTGTTCGTCGCTATCCAACTAGGAGGGCTCAAACATGGGCAGAGGGCAAAAGGTGAAAATTTGCGGAATCTATCATGTCATGTTTGGTTTGCGCCCACTACCAGTCACAACTCTTTGCAAGCAGAGCTGCAAGGTGTTCCAGGTGTGTCTTGTCGACGTTGTCGAAACCGTTCAGCGCAGCGCAGTCAATATCGATAATCGCCACCAGCTTCTTGGTGCCATCATCTCCGTCGACTACGATGGGCACGACTATTTCGCTCTGGCTGTCCCCGTCGCATGCAATATGTCCTGGGAATTTCTCCACGTCCTCGACCAACTGTGTCTCCTGAGACTGAGCCGCTGCTCCACACACGCCTTTGCCAAACCGAATCGTCTGGCAGGCGACTTTGCCCTGGAACGGGCCCAGGATGAGCTGCGGCTCTTGAGATGACTTGTCAAGGACGTAGAATCCTGCAAACAGGCGCGAAAAGGACATATCGTCAACACTGGTTGTTCGTCTGCTGGGGATTGGGGGCTGATGACCTACCTGCCCAGTTCACCTCTTGACTCGGTGAGCTTAGAGATTTGTACGCATGCCACAGCAGTGATGCAGCATTGGAAAGGTTACTACAGGTCCGTCAGTATGCCGTGGCCTTCTAAGAGTACATAGTCTTACTTACCAGACCTATATTACAGCAATATCCCAAAGAGTAAGCCGAGAAATCCCTACGCAACATAAATGTGCCCACCTACCCAGTTTCGCTGGTCAATAAACAGGCCTTCCGCCTGCAGGAGAACTTGCTCATAAGCGTCTTCTTTGGTGATGCCGTCGGCAAAGTTGGAAGCATCTGCGTGAACCTGTGATTGAGATCAGCGCAAATCCAGAAGAGGCGATTGTGGAGAGGCCCAGCAATTAACACGAGGCTTAGCCATGCGTACCATCTTTGCTGCGTTATTCTTGAACAACTACTTTTCAGTATCTTGAGAAGATCTTTTGACCTGAAGGTGGAAGCCGTGTTCTTGTGGGAGATTAGCAGAGGGATGCAAAAGACGTGGTGGAGTTGAAAGGAGTCAGTCGTGGTTATGCAATTGCCAGTTGAATATAATTTTGCTCTCCCCCCGCAAAATTTCGCACATGGCGGCGTCCTTTCATGGATGTCATTTTAGTGGTATTGATGCCAGAGATCACTCACGCCCAGCCACATGGGCAGAACTTGGTTCTACATTCCATACGCGAGATCCGTGCAATCTTTTGATGATTCTGAAATAATTCAAAACTACATCAGCGGTACAAGAGGTCTGTGTAATACACATCTCTGAAGGGGCATATCCCACCATTAGCAAGCGACCCGCCCTAGGGCTTTACTCGCCTGTATAGCGCCAAGTTAATCGGCGACAGAGACATTCAGGTCCACAAGTTGCCGGGCGTTTCTCTTCAGCTGGAACATCTTATCAAGCATCGCTGGCGGTTAACAGGATTAGAAAATAGCGTTGTTATGGAGCCGAATAGAGGTGGCTGGAAGGCACAACTTCTCCCGATGTTGTACTCACTGGTCCTGATGGGCAACTTGACGGACCTCAACAGAACCTTTTATTCACTTTGATTTCTCGGCTATGAAGTGTACCCTTGTCGTTCAACTTTCCAATTTTGCCGACACCTATAAGACAATTTCTACCGAGGTACATGCCGTAGAGATCGCATATGTGCTTTAGCAAGGGCAGCACCATTATGAAAGAATAGGCTGTTAGATTCATTAAAGACAGGTTATAGAGGAAAACCCCCTGAATAAGGCATTGTAAGGTATGTTGCATTCTAGAAGGGTTTAACCCATCTTATCGAATTACGCACCACCCGCATATCGAATACTAGTCAATGGAAGGAAAGGCAGACTGTTGGTCGGAGAGCCTCCAGGACGCGGTACCTGAAAATCGATCGGCACCGGCTCCGAATAACCCCCGTAAACCAACAGACCAATGACGCATCGCATTTTCTTCAGTTTGAGCTCTTGGCTTCAAAGCTCCATCCCCATCTCTGACCCGTCCACCCATCAAACCTAACCCCACGGCCATGAGTTTCCGAACGCCATGGCGGCTCTGCGCCTACCGTCAGCGCGGCCAGGCTCATTGCCCGAGCCATTGGCCCCTTTTCGCAACGTCCGTCGCACAGCCTTGGCCGATTACCCAGCTGTCGCGCTCCATCCACACTGACGGCCCCAAGAGCTTGAACCCGCTCGTCAACCCCCCAGACGTGACTCGGCCGCCGCCGCTCACGCTTCCTCGACGTCGGGACTTCGAATCGACGCCTAAGTACTACTTTGAGCTGGGCAAGGGATATCTCCGGTTCTACAAGGATGGTATCAAGAACGTGCTCGCCAGTCGGCGACTGCTTCGCGAGAAGCTTCAGCGGACACCTGCGGACGACCGACCCTCGATATTCCGACCGTACTATGTACCCCAGACCTTCTCGCGGGCTGATTGGGCCCTTCTCTGGCGAGTGCGGCATGACATGCTTCGGCTGCCGATGTTTGGGGTGCTCCTGATAATCACCGGAGAGTTCACCCCGTTGATCCTTGCATACTTCGACAACATTGTTCCATATACGTGCAGGATACCGACCCAGATCTTCTCGGCTCTCGAAAAGGCGGAGCAGCGACGGAAGGCAGCCTTTGACGACCTCGAGGCAAAGTATCCCCACGGCGTGTTGAGCCCACGCATCACCCAGTCTGTCGCGCGATCGCACGTCCTCAGAAGCCTACATCTTAGCAGTTCAATCTGGGATCGTCTGGGATTTGTACCCCCTGGCATATGGCAGGTCAAGGGACGGCTCCGCATGGCCTACCTCGAAGGTGACGATCGGAACATCGTCGAGGACGGAGGCCCAATGGGGCTTCAATATGACGAGCTACGGATCGCGTGTGCGGAACGAGGCATCGATACCCTGGGCAAGAGCGAAACGGAGCTGAGGGGCTGGTTTGGGGACTGGCTGCGCTTAACAGCCGCCGAGGATATCATGGAGAGGAGACGGCGGATGGCCGTTCTGTTTCTGACCAGGTATGTTTTTGATTTGTTCTTTCCAGTTACGAGACGATCCATAACTAACATTCTGCGTCTAGGCCCGTACACTGGCCTCATAATCGAGATTTTGGCGTACCTGAATGGCATTTGTAGGAGTGGTGTAAGAGGAAAAAGAAATCGGGGGGGCATAAAGGAAAATGATAGACAGTGAGTGAGCAGCATAGACGGCTTCTCGGTCTGCAGCTCACGCACGTGTACAATTACCAAACGTGTATACGCTCACCTCTAGGTGATGTAAAATTAGCCTGGACTCGATTCTCCAAAATATTCTAGCATGTGTAACGCATCCATGAGCCAAGGCCCAAGAATGGCTTCGGCGAAGTGGTTTTCCGAGTTAGCTGGAAGCACGTGGCCACCGTGTGCCAAACAACTGACTCGGCTTCCGACGCATTCGGGGGGTACAATCTCTATGGCAGGAATCTACATACGCGGCCAATGTACATTTCGTGCAATTCCTTCCATTGGCAGTCCTCGATTCTTCCCCCAGATCCGTCTCTGCTTACGGTAGAAACGGCTCGCCCCACCTTGCGCCGCCCTGTGGGGAAGCGCCGCCGCACATGATGTCAACCGCCGAGGTAGGCTCATCACATGCGACGCAGTCCCCGAAACCCAAACCAACATCGGCGCCCCAGGTTTACGGTTAATAAGGAAGGGACGAAAAAGGTCCATGACTGTCTCTTTTCCTCATCACTTTCAAACCCTCGGTCAATTCCCCCACACAACTTCGTCTCTTCATCTTTCTTGCTTCATAGAATCTTGATCTTGCATTCGTGTCTACTCCATACTCGACACACTACCACCGTTAGCTCCCTGTTCCTTCAGCTCCTCCTGTAGCAGCCATGTCTCTCAAGAACGGTACGTCGAAGACAGCCCCAACCATAGCTGGGGAATGCCAGAAACCCTGCTCCGTAAAGGAAGACTGAGACTGACTTTACTCTGCGACAGACAAGTTTCCCGCGTCCGCCGCCTTTGACGCTATCCAAGAGGCCATCAACGCCAGCGACGCCGACCGCAAGGACGCGATCAAGCAGGGCAACGGCGTTTACGCCTTCACTCTCAAGAACGAGAGCGGCGATACCTCGAGCTGGCACATTGACCTCAAGGAGACGGGCAAGGTCGGCACTGGCGTCGGAACCAAGCCTGATGGTATGTCAACATGAGCACAGGTCAAGCGATGCGCCGCCACGCATCCTTCGGCAACGCTCCCGAAAGCGAAGGCGAAATCAAAGGCTAACCCCTGTTCTGCAGTTACATTGAACCTCTCCGACGCCGACTTTGGCAAGCTTGTCGCTGGTAAGGCCAACGCTCAGCGCTTGTTCATGGGCGGCAAGTTGAAGGTCAAGGGCAATGTTATGAAGGCGACTAAGCTTGACCCTGTATTGAAGAAGGCTCAGGATAAGGCCAAGTTGTGAGCAGGAGCATGTATTTGGATAGGAGTTTGCATTCATTGCATGATATCAATTTGCTGTTTCGTCAATCGCTCCACAGCCTGGCGGCGAATGCATATAGGAGTACATTAGCTACCCATGTCAAATGATAGCTCAACTGTTTGTTATTTACTAATGTGTGTGCCATATTTTTCGTGCTATTGGTCGTGGAAGCTTTAAATCAGTGCCTCAGACTTCACACTAGGTTGAGTGCTCTTTGAAGCGCTGCCCTAGCCTCTTCCCGCACCTCTCGGACGATCTCCGCAGCTGGCTGGGATCTGTGGATTAAGCCAACACCAGTCCCTCTGTGTATCAGTCAGTACGTCTTACTTGTCAAGAGTCAAACGGTCGGAAACACTTGCGCCCAGGTGCTTATGACACGGCGAGCCTCTTCTTCCGAGTACTCTTCCTTTAGACTTCGCTGGCAATCCTCCAAGGTTGCGCCAGATAGGAATTTTTCATGCAGAGGGCCGACGATGGCACGTCCGTCATAGAGAGGTCCCCATAGAGAGTTATTGTTAATCTGGTCGTTGAACGGGGACCTGAACTTTATAAGCTTTGCATCGAGGCGGGAACCTTGGTAGGATACAGACTCACTTGAATGTGGAAACACCGCCATCAACAGCGTTGAGGATAAGCTCCTTTCGAAAGTCGGGATAGGTTGACTCAGCGGCGACAGTAAACTACAAGGCCTTTGAGCGCCAACGCATTCGGATCCAACCCGGGCTATACTTACGCGCGTTCCCATCACAATTCCCTCGGCCCCTGCAAACGTCATATGAGCATTATTATATCACCTTTACTCTCTCTGGAGGATGGGGCTTACCCAAAGATAGAGCCCCGGCAACACCTCGTCCGTCAGCAATACCTCCTGCAGCCACGATACTCACATCTTTGTCTCCAAATTCTCTATCCAGCATGCTCCTCACCTCGGGCACGAAACTTACAATGCTCGTACCCTGGCGGAACTGGTGTCCGCCAGCGTCAACACCCTGAGTGACAAGCACATCGGCACCATCCAGCACCGCCTCTCGTGCAGCTGCAACATTGCCCACCTGAACGAATATTACGGGTGGGAACTCCAACCCCTTGAGTGAAGCGATCATGTTTCGATGCGGCTTGACCTCACCGTCCGGCGCAAACAACCAGACGGCAGCGGGTCGGTGCTTCTTCACGATAGGCAGCGCCGTGTCCGCAAATCTGGTCACGGAGGCGTGCCCGGTAATGAAGCTAGCTCCGACACGGAGCACGCCGTCTGCGGGTTGACTGGCGACGAGAAGGGTGCGGGCCTCCTCAAGGTCGCTGCTGAGTTTAGCAATGTGCGCCGAGTCGGCGCTGAGATCCGCCGTTGACGGGAGAAATCCTGTGATTCAAATGTCAGATCATTGCTCTAGTTGGGGCTGTTTAGTCGTTGCAGAGCCGGTCTGAGAAATACCAAAACCGCCAGCCTGGGTCACCTCTGTCGCTAGGCGAGCTGTGGCGACACCAAGCATAGGCGCGTTAATGATGAGAGGGCTCTTTGCCCACGGGAAGCGATTCAGAAGAGGTGAATGGGTCATTTTTGCGATGTTGATGATGTGAGATGGAAGTGAGGGTTGGTTACTAAGGTAAGTCCGTCTTATGGGTACACTCACGCTTACCCGACTTAATCAACGCACAACTCAAATACTAGTAATCTATATGAGATAGCATAGCTCCCACTCTGGTTATGATTTATCATGGCACTGTCGGTGAAATATTGCAGGTTAAATTTTACATTGAACCGTTTTACTCAATTCATCATAAGTATTTCGACGCAGTTTCCGCAGGCTTAATTGTTGAGCATCTCATCGATTTCCTTCAGAATCTCCGGCGTCAGCTTGACAGCGGCAGCCACAGCCTTGACGGTCTCATACGCCGGCTCGAGGCTGCTGGCACCTGCGATGTCAGATCTGACGTTCTTGTTGCTGGGCACTCACATAGGGGAGTGCTAGCTCTGCTTGGATCGGGCCGGATCTGGACGAGATGTTGATACAAAGCGGCCGTGGTTGCAGAGTGTTACAGATAGCCTCTGCATGAGCCATGGCGAAACCAATAAGCTTAACACCTTCCAGGCAGGACTTTGAGCTTTCTATCGAGGCATGTCTCGAATTTTAGCACCTGATGGTTCGCACCCGATACTCTGATCTACTTAGAGTATCTTCACAATGTACAATTGTCAGCTGGCCTTCGGACGTTCGACACTAGATTACAGAGCTGAGGCATTTCCGATTCCGAGGCCTGTAGTTAGAATTCAACCTGGCCTTGGGTTACATCCAGTACTTGAGATAGCTGCGTCCCTGTATGTATACTTTCCTAAGCGGTGCGACCGTTTCGCGGACTGGAGTTATAAAATACGTAAGTGAGAAGGTCGACATGTATACCCGGTTACCCTAGACTGTGGTTTAAACATTTATTAGGCAGTGTTATCCCCCCATAAATCAACCATTCCATGAGTTATTAGTGAGTGTCCTCTTAATCGCATCGCCGAGTGACGGTGGATTTCATTCTCCGTAATGGAGACTATAATAAGACATGGTCTCCTTTTGTGCCAATATTAGAACATGCACACTAACATTCCGGCTCTTTGTGAGCCATACCGGGTAGGTAGAGTGGATGGCAATCATACCTTTGCATAACTTGCATAGAACTGCCACGACGACTGTCATTTATTACTTGAAACCAGACAATGAAATGGACGACCATGGACCCCTTGCTTCTCGCCACAAGGTATCTAGCGATTTGAACTCGAACGATGTGATGGGAAAATGGAGATTACAATTGGTCGAACGTGCATTCGAATACCAAATTAGCTGGTGCACGTAGCGCTCGATTGGCTGGTGCGCATGTTATGCATGTCGTCCATGCGAAAACCAATTTGGTGCATCGGAGATTCACCCCAAGTTTAAAATGGGGTCCAAATCTCCGAAAACGAGAATCAAAAACCTATTGCCTTGTTTTCTCCGCGAGTGAAGAAGAAAACGAGGGAATGGCGCTAAATTTTTTTTTTTTATAAATTTTTTTTTTTGGAAAAAAAAATCATGACGGAATCTGAGATGAATAAGAAACCGGCCTCAGTAGTCCCAAGTGAAATGTCTGAGCTCAGCGTGTGCTGGCATACTAACTATGTAGAAATGCTGCCACTCTGGCCAGGCAACGGGTGCTCAGAGACTTGTCCTCTTACCGTAACACTTGGTCTACGGAGTCAAATGCATGCTATATAACGGAGTCGTAGATATGAGTGGGCGAGTTATTGGTCGGTAGGCGCCGGGCGTGGACATAAGCCACCCGAGGCTGGAACAATTAAAGTAGACAATGCTATATTACTTCGATCTTTGAATAAGCCTATGATACCCAAACCGGAGCATGGAGCGGCGAAGACTTCGGTGATGGTACGTGTACGAGGTGCGTGTAGGCCTCGTGTGTTGGCGCATTTACTCCGTATGGCGAGTGAACAATGCCGATCGACAAGCTACAAGGAACACCCAGCACCAATTATTGGCGTCTACAAGGGATGCGACCACGAGTGACGCGATACATGAAGAGGGATGTTGATATTCAGCTGGCGAAGTGAGCAAACTCGCGGCTTGGGCTCCCATGCTGAATTATTGGCCAACAGAACCCTTGCACTCGATTGGAGTGGATGGCAGGATGGTGGCGGATCAGGCGATCGCAACAGGGCTTTCTTTCTATTGCATCCGTCCTTAAATGGAATTATTTCATCTATACCAAGACCGAGACTGCGACGTATATACTACACAAGGAAAGGCATCTAAATGGGATGGATAGGCAACGAGATTCCCATGCTCATGGATGGTTTAGACCTCCGGCTGAATGAAATGGGTTAGACGAATGGACGGGTGCTTTGATTGCATCCATTCATGGGACGGATCCCACAGCAATGCTCACTTTTCTCGGTAGGCGTCCTGTTAGGGGTCTGGATGATGCTGGATAAGGTTAGCGAATGAGTCGTACGAAAATGAAGAGAACGTCAGGCCAATGGAATGTTGTAATACAGGTATATCTTTTTCTGCAGCCAGTACAACGCAGCACAACTCTTACGCAACCGCCTCTACTGTGATGCCAAGTATAAGTCCTACCAAGTGACCATACCTCAGCCTGTCGATCCATTTATTAACTTCCCTGAAAAGGGTCTTCAGGGCACGAACCGAAAGAAGAAGTTGCTCGAAATTCATGCATCTCCTGAACCAGTTGCAGGGCATCCCATGTAGCCTTCAAGGTCGGGATCACGGCTAGAACAAGGTTCTGTCCGACAGAGTGCTGAACCCTCAGCCTTGATCCTATGCCAATAACAGTCTGGCCCGTGGCAACGATGGCAAGGACCGGGTACCTGATCAGAAGCTGAGGGATTGCGCAGCGGCCGAGGTAGTACCCGGGCCTGCCGTTGCGGGGACTCCACCAACAGACAGCTCAGTGGACAGCGTCGAGTCAAGAGGTTGACCAGGGGTATAACCATCCTTTTAAGGTGGGCATCTGCTGAGCTGGCTAGCCATTGGGCATAGGCGCGCGCCCGTAGACTACTTTACGGATGGCATCGTTAAGACGCTTGTCGTCAAAGCGGGCGATGGTGGCATATGGGCAAGTGACCAGCTCGTTTGAATGACCAGATACTGTACAATATCTTGAGTTCGAAGTGGCTGGCTTTGGCTGATGGCTCACCGATAGATTGAGCTACGCCTGATGGCTGGGAGCCGAGCGTGGAGAAACTTGCCCAGGTGATAGCACTAAGCACCACAAACCACTGCAGGCCACAAAGCTTACTGACCTGGCCTCGAGATACAAAGAGAGAAACCCCCCCCCTGCCGTGATTTCGATGGATGATTACTTTTTTTTTTTTGCCAGAGAGCAATGTCTTGGAGCAATGGGGAACTATCGGATTGAGTTGAGGTAGGGAGCTACGGGACCCATGAAGATCTAACCAGAGGTGCTGGCTGGTAGATACTTGTTTGCAGAGTATATCAATAAGAGTCAGAGCTACCCCACCGTACAGTGTGCAATATGCATGTCGAGGTATGCACACTATGCGAAGCCGCCGCGCCATCAGTCGGTGTGGTGTTTTTCAATGCTGGGGTGGCTAAGACAGATGACATCGGACCCTTGTCTACCCAGTGTTCTTGACAGTGCGTAGACGAGAGACCTTAATGCATGGCTCCATCACCAGTCCCGGGGTAGAGCTACTTCTCTACCAAGTACTGCCTAGCGGCCTGCATCCGGCCGTCCTCGTCTGGAGCGAATTCGTTGGCGGTTGGCCTAGGCCCTTGGGAAGCCAGGGCTGGGCTGGGCTCAAGTGGCAGGCAGGCCAGGCGTCCACTGATGGCTGGGCGTGCGTTAGGTTGGCTTCAGTGCCCCTCGCTTGTTCCTGTAGCGGCTGTCCTCACTGTAAGAGCTGGAGGTGCGTCGTCGTAGCCGTGCTGGGGGTTGAGGCGGAGAGGCACGGGGGACACTTTCTCGCGGTGGAGCTGGAGGCCACCGCGGTCTGGGTGGTCGGGGCCTGGCTCTTGCTCTCCCGTCCCCGTCTCTTGCTTCTCTCCCCCTTTCCAACATCCATCCATCTTTAGTCTCCCCATCAACGTCCTCCCTCTCCTTCGCTCCTGGGGCTTCCCCTTCGACCTTGTCTCCCTCGACTCGATCGCGTCTCTGAGCGAACTTCCAGAGTGTATCATTTTTGCCATCTCCTCTCAGCTTCAGGTGAGTAACCGAACGACGCTACTGTTTGCTGCATCTTCCGGTTGTCGGTGGTGGTTGGTCTGTTGTTGGCTCGTCCACAATAGAAGAAGCTTTGGCTTTGGGTATGCCGCGGGTTGCTGCTGGCCTACTCGCTATCAATGTCTTTGGCCTCACTTCCTGGACAATGCAACCCGCCGACTACCATGCCTTACCTTATTTCACTCATTTTCCCCTCATGGCCTCAAGTGTGCTGTCCAGTGTCGCTATGGCGTCTCGTCCATTGCTGCGGCTACGGCTGCGGCTGCGTGTCTGGCCAGGCTCAAGCGGTCTTTTTTGCCGCGCCTCCCAGCACCTCCCAGCAACCCAGCATGGATAACCCATCGCCTCGCTCTCTGCTGCCGTCCACCACGTACAGCGCCACTCCCTCCTTTTATCACTCCTTGCCCCTTTCTATTTTTTCATCTCAACGCATGGTTCCATCGAGTTTTCATCAGCGCTGACCGCCGTTTTTCTGTATTGCGTATAGGCATCATTTTCATCCAACCTGCGTCGATCCCATACCTGAATTCCGACCTACCGTGTCCGAAACGTCCCGCCTCCCTGCTTAGGCCTACGTATACGGTGGTCCTTCGGTGACCGCCCCCGCCAACTCAAGAATGGCTTCTTCATCCTCCAACGTTGTCGGTGTTCACTATAGAGTGGGAAAGAAGATCGGAGAGGGTTCTTTCGGTGTAATTTTCGAGGGCACCAATCTACTCAATAACCAACAAGTCGCCATCAAATTCGTTTGTCTCTCCTGGTTCTGGCCTAGCTGCCCATCGATCGCTTCGACACGTCTAATATTTTTACCAGGAACCTCGCAAGAGTGACGCTCCCCAACTCCGAGATGAATATCGAACATACAAGATCCTTGTGGGCTGCCGTGAGAAAACCCCGAACTAAATCGTCTCCAACATTAAGTGCTAACATGCTTTGCAGCCGGGATCCCAAATGTGTACTACTTCGGCCAGGAAGGACTTCACAACATTCTTGTGATCGACTTGCTTGGTCCTTCTCTTGAGGATCTTTTTGACCACTGTGGAAGGAGATTCTCCATCAAAACAGTTGTCATGGTAGCCAAGCAGATGCTCTCAAGGGTCCAAACCATTCACGAGAAGAACCTCATTTACCGTGACATCAAGCCCGACAACTTTCTCATTGGCCGACCGGGCACCAAGGCCTCGAGTGTTATTCACGTTGTTGACTTCGGCATGGCCAAGCAGTACCGTGACCCGAAGACGAAGCAGCACATTCCTTACCGTGAGCGGAAATCTCTCTCGGGAACCGCTCGATACATGAGTATCAACACACACCTTGGTCGAGAACAATCCCGACGAGACGACCTCGAGGCCCTTGGTCACGTCTTCCTCTACTTCCTCCGCGGTGGACTGCCCTGGCAGGGTCTCAAGGCTGCGACCAACAAGCAGAAGTACGAGAAAATCGGCGAGAAGAAGCAGACCACTGCAATCAAGGACTTGTGCGAGGGTTTCCCCGAGGAATTCTCCAAGTATCTTACCTACGTCCGTAACCTGGGCTTCGAAGATACTCCGGACTACGACTACCTCCGAGAGCTTTTTACCCAGGCCCTAAAGAACACTGGCGAGGTCGAGGATGGTGAATACGACTGGATGAAGATTTCAAAGGATTCGGGAAAGGGATGGGACTCGAAGAACCACAACCCTGCATACCTCCACAATCCCAACGTGCGACCGGGCCCCTCTCAGATGGAGCTGCACAGCGGCCACCGTCCTGGGAATACCACCTCTCACCAACAAGCACAAAACCTTACTGTCGGCCGTTTAAACGCCGCGCAACCCCCTCCTCCGTCTCCGATCAAGCAAACGGGCAAGCAGAGAGATCGGCCAAGCGCCCCCGGCGCCTTGTCGGCGCAGAGGGGCAGCGGGGTTGGGGGTCTCCGGGACATGGCCACACCAACTGGCTCGACCCAGGCCCAGTTCCAGAACAGCGCCCAGAACCTCCCTCAGCAGCCGAGGACCTCCCAGCAGGGCCCCACGACCCAGGTCACGCAGCCTAACGGCCAACCCGCCAACCCCCAGCCCAGTGGCTTCCAGAAGCTCATGAAGACGCTGTGCTGTGGCTAAATGCGTATACACAGCTACTAAGATTTTCTTTCTTTCTTCATTGCTACGGCGTTGGGCTTCAGGATCTGTACGTCGTTGACGAGCCCCAGCCAGAGGAGCATCTCCTTTACGGTCTAAGTGGTATGCTTGACGGAAAGACGTCAACCTGGAGCCGAGTCTTGATGCCGTCGGTGCTGGGAATCTCTTGCCGAGAGTTACCGACTCAGCGGCGATGACTTCCCAACGTGCACAAGTCGTGGTCACATATTGTGCCGTTTAGAATTGGACCTGGAACCTCGATTATTCAATTTCAACCCATGTCCTCAATATTAGAACCCCTTCACCTCTGAAACTGATACGAGACGGTATCGCTCTATGGCCTCCCGCAACGAGAAGCTGGTCTGGTCTGGGGGCTAAGGAAAAGAGTCATCCTTATTTTTTTTTTGTCTGGCATTCCATCACGAGCTTATACACCACGTTTCATCTTCCAGCGCAGCACGGCGCCAGGGATCGAGCAGGGCAGCATCTTGGGTCTGATTCGGTATTCTTTTCATATCTCATTTCTCCTGACGCTGTCTATAATTTCTCGCTCTCTGTGCCCACTTACGGAGCCGAAAGTTGCTCTAGCGACCCGAAAGTGGTAAGATAGAGTGAATCAAGACGAGTGTTTCCCGTGTTGTCTGCTATGGGGCGTAGCAAGCAGTTGGTTTGGAGATGAGTTAGGTTTCTTTGGAAGCTTGCTGATTTGTTGCGAAATCGAGATAGAGCACTATAGGGAGTTTTCGTCTGGTAAATCTTGTAATGGGAAAACAAAAAAGGCGTTGCCAGATTTTATCATATTTCCATTGCTTCTGAAAGTGAACAACCCGCACAAATACATATGAGCATATATGTAACATTACACGGCTATCATCAACAGGGACCCTACTCCCCGTGAGAACTCTAATGCCAAATTTTCCTGCCCTTGATTCCCTTGGCTGTTTCATCAACAACCAGTTTGACGAACGATGCCCGACCCTGTGTGAACTGTGGAAAATCAAACCCCAACAACCCGCGAAAACGAATGCTTTAGGTCAGCTTCTGCTTGATGAAGAAATTTCGGAGATGCGAGAGCTGCCAGGCGCAAGTGGCGCCAAGGACGACAAGCTGAACGATAATCCATCGAATGACACGGGCGTTTGTAGACTCAGACTGATCTCGGAACTCGGCCTCTCGCTCCTGTATGGATTGATGTGATTAGCATCTGGTTGCTGAATTGGTCCGACTTTTCGGTGCGGTTCCTAAAGTAAAACTCGACATAAAGAGTGGGATCGAGACTTACACGCTGGAAGACCTGTTCTCTTCGAATATCATTGAGGCGAGCGTTGAGGTCCTTGACACGTGTCGTGATGTCCTGAATCTTGTTCTTGTCGGAGCTCTCGATCTGATTGGTTTCGCCGATGACGAGGTCGAGGGTCAGCTTGATGCCGCCGTTGGGGTTCTTGGTCGAGAGCCAGGATGTGCGGCCCGAGTTGGACGAGGGCGTAAAGCAGATCTTGTGATCACCAGCGTCGGCGGCGGAAAAGGTGAAGCGGCCCGAGGCAGCGCCGCGCTGAGAGACAACTCGGTGGTCGTTGTCGAAGATTTCCTAGGACAAGCAATGTTAGCACAATGAACCGAGAGTACCACGAACGAATCCCATCAGATGGGGCATCCATGAAGTGAAGTAAGTGCTGGAACGTACATCGACGTTGATGTAGATGCTGATGCCGTCGTGCTTCACCCATGACGACACTCGGTCATCCCACTCCTCAGCCGTGTAGTGGCCCACCACTAGAGTATCCTTGGGGAGCTCCTCGTAGAAACACTTGGGGTTGACACCGTCGATGAAGAAGTGCAGCGCATTCGCAGCGGCGCTGAGAGACAGGAGAGGTAGTAGGTACTTCATGATGTTGGGTGCGACAGGTGGATGGCTGGCAACGGAGAGTATGCGCGATGAGTCTGTCGCAATCGAAATCCCGTGAAGCGTCGAAAGGTGGTCGAGCCGTACAAGACTGTCGTGTGCGAAGGGGATATACGGCGAAGTCCAATAGCTCCCTCCTCTGGCTTTTGGCGCGTCGAAGCTGCCACGTTCGAATATCGGGCCAGTCAGGGGTCGATGTCACGTGCTGATAACGAGGAAGGGCCGTGATCTCGGGAGAGATGCGCGGGAATCTTCAACCTTCAACATTGTCCCTAAATTTACGCGTCGCGCGAATTCCCATCTCGCTCCAGGCAAAACGCACGGAAACGATTAACGAATTAATCGCTTGTTCAAATACTTCTAGGCCAGGGCATGGTGGCCGCTTACTGATGGACTTGGTGATGGAAACCCTCGACTAAACGACCACTGCTATTCACCCTCCACGACGACAAAAACCTCCGCAATCATGGCTTCCTCTGACGTCCGCGATGTGCTCAATCTCGCCGATGGGACATCTGGGTCCCGGCCAGCAAAGAAGCAAAAAATCTCAGCGCCCAGACCGAATTTGAAGGGCCTTGCGCGCGAAGTACACAACCTGGGTGGTGATAACCCAATCGCGATTGTTCCCGAAGTCTCCCATTTCAAGAAGCGACGCTTCGCCAGCCGAAAACCTGCTGCACGGTGGGAGATGCGACCATTCCGAAATTCTGCGCGTGGTGATGATTTTACGCTACGACATTGGCGGAGAAAAGACGAGAAGACGGAAGGCGGTCCACAGGACGAACAAGGCTCCGAAGTCGAGAGGACAGAAATCCCTAGCAACGACTTCGAAGACTCGTCATTTGCGAAATACAACGTCCACGTATCCGTACCCCAGTATAGCGACGGCCAATATCAGCAGTCGCTGCACCATAGTGATTGGAGTAAGGAGGAAACGGACTACCTACTGGGATTAGCACGCGACTTTGACCTGCGATGGGCAATAATCTGGGATCGTTATGAATGGAATCCACCTGCAACGAATGGAGAAGAGAACGCTGACGGCGACGAGAGTAAGGCAATCGTTCCAGCGACGAGGTCACGCTCCTTGGAGGATTTGAAGGCGCGGTATTACGAAGTTGCCTCCAAAATGATGGCGGCACAGAAGCCCGTTCAGTATATGACACAACCAGAGTTTGCACTTCACGAGCTCATGGCACACTTTAACCCCCAACAAGAGAAACTGAGAAAGGAGTTCGCGCTCAACGCCTTGACACGATCCCGCGAGGAAGCCCGCGAGGAGGAGTCGCTTTTGCTAGAAATCAAACGAATACTGGCACGCAGCGAGCGTTTCAACGACGAGCGCCGCGAGCTTTACAACCGCCTTGACTACCCTCGCGCGGATACGGACATCAATGCTTTCAAATCGTCTGCCGGCTTGCAGAACCTTCTACAAAACCTCATGAGTGCTGATAAGTCGAAGAAGCGTAAGTCCTTGATGGCCGCCGAGGGTATCAGCACGCCTGGTGCCGCGCCGCCTCAAACCGCGGCAGCAGCTGCCGCTTCTGCCGCCGCCGCCGCCCCGACTCAAGAAGCTGGAAGACGCGAGAGTACAGCTGCGTCTACTGGGCACCGTGACTCTACCGGCCCAGCCCCTACGCCAACCGCTCCTAGCAACAAAAAGGGGCCGCCACAGCCGCAAGAGCGCCGCAAACTTACAAGCCAAGAGGAGGTGTTGTATGGAGTGACGCATCATGACCGACTCGGCTCTGGACCCACGTTTCGAACGGAGAAAATCAACAAGCTGTTCTCGCATAAGTCGAACCAGCAGCAGATGCGCATTACCAACGTTCTCAACGAGTTGGATGTGCCTAGCAAGCTCGCCATGCCCACAGCCGCAACAACGCATCAGTATGAGCAGCTCCTTGGAGCGGTAAACGGTCTTCTCGACGCTCGCAAGGTATCCGACAAGATCGATGCCGAGATCAAAGTTGAGCAGGCTAAGAAGGCAGAGCGCCAGAAGGCTATGGCACCCAATGAATCCGGCACGGAGAAGGACAAGACAGAAGAAGGGAAGAAGGCTGGAAATGGCGAAAAGGATTCCACAGCAGCCAATGAAGTAACAGACAAACTCAACGCTGAGAACGGCGCTTCCGAGACACCTGTTGGCGACGCAGCGGATAAAGACTCTGCAGAAGAAGCGGCTCCCATGAGTGAAGATCTCGATGCCTCGCAGAAGGAAGCAGACGACTCAGCAGAGGCCGATGCAGAGGCCGATACGAATCGCCGGCCCAGTAGCAGTAGCGCCCTGCACAAGCGCAGTGCGAGTGTACTGAGTGCCACTAGTGACAAGAGCGTTAAACGGCAGAAGAAGTAGGTCGTTGTACCATCGAAGTATCTCTCTGCACACGCTCTGCGCACCAGTGAGTTGGTCGCACGGCAAAGACTGGGAAAGGAATGAAACCTTTGTGCCGGAACTCAAGGGGTGCCATAGGGACAGCATCGGTTATTGCTAGGATCTGTCACACAGGTGGATCTGAATACATGTAAAGCAGGGTCTCACCCGACCTGGCTGTGTTTCAAGATGAGTCGAGATGAGTGACGAGCTCGGCCATGTCGCAAACTGATCTCACATAAGGGATGCCAACGTGCAGAAGCGCCCGGCAGCGGAACACAGCTACGTAATTGTCAAGCACTCTGCATCGTCAGCGCCCAAGACAGGCATCTCTGAGGACACTCGAGCGCTACAATTAACCGAAGTGGATGGGCGGCGACGTGCATTGCGGACTACAGGACATGGATACTGGGAACATGTGGTGAAGGGTTGAAGTAATATCACAATCTTGGAGGGCGGCAAATGATACCTTGGCCTGCTGAGGCTTGAAAACACCCACTTGGACCGATCGAGGAGGTTATGTGAAGAATCGTTGATCTCAAGGTTGAGACAGCGGAGGGCTTCAGGATCTTAAAGAGTGACGTTGTGATAAAGCACCTGCAGGTCCCCGAGCGGCTGCGTGGAGACTGTCGCTTAATATAGCAACGTCCTTGTCAAGTCTTCATTGCACATCCTCATGGGAACCAGTGATCCATCCGAGGCTAACCATTGGAGGGTGCAGAGTGTCTGGCGCATCGAGTCTAGTGAGGCTGCACCATGGGCAGGGAGTGGATAGTGATGTAAGGTGATGGTCGACCTGCCGAAACAGGCTCGACCGCGCCGGCCGACTGGTTAAGATCGCGCCGAGATAGTGCTGCCAGACTGTCGGAACCTGCTGCTTTGGCGCCGAGGAGCATGCTTGAGGGGCGTGCATTTGAGGATCAGAGTGCGTATGCTGATGAGGTCACAAAGGCGTCAAGAACGAGGCCTTGGATTCGACGAAGGCGTTACCTGGAGGATGTACCAGGCGAGACACCGGGTGTTATTACAGTAGAGCAGGTGCAGGAGAGGCGTATGTGTTGCAGCCGGCGTCTATCACTGTCAACACTGGTCCCAGCTTTAGTTACACTCCTTGCGCTGCAGGACTTTGCCGAGGAAGTGGTTCGAACTGCAGACCGGTGTTGTGCATGAGATTGCCGCGTCCAAAGATAAAAATAGTGGCGATTAGGCGCCGGTTGTTGCCGTACTGCGAAACCTGCGAGATGAGAAACGTCGTGGACTGGGCGCTTAGCCAGCGGCTATATCTGACCTGGGTGCTGCGTGATTGGGTGTAAGTCTGCAATATCTGTGATGGGATCAGCAACTGGACAGCGAAGGTCAGGGTACGCATAGTCGACACACGATGTGGTGATATTAAGAACAATGAAAACTTGACATCAGGCACCCTCGTTTGATGAAGGAGCTAAACCCCATGTTGATGTTGAGGCTCTGTGGGATGACGTTCCGGCCTCAGCCTGATGCAGCCTCTCACTGGTCGCGGTCAAGGATGGGTTCTTGAAATGACAAGAGGAGTCTTCGAAGGTGATATGTTTTACGAAAGACCGGGTTGGTAGGGCATGAGAGTTTGGTACAACGGCTTCAACGCTCTGGTTACTAATGCGAAATCGATATCGACCGTTGCATTCGGAGTCTGTGAACCCCCGAATTTGCGATCAGAAGCAAATGGTTCCCGATGGAGGCCACTATCACACAAACCTCGGCATGATAAAGGCTGGCAACGTCACGTTCCTGCAACCGACGACGCTCCCCTGTCCCCTATGCGCCCCTTCAAGACTCGAGGATTGAAGTCATTACCCTCGCGCACACTTTCTGCCCCGGTATCTTACTCAATGCTCCAGCTCAGGGCTGCTTCCCCCCGGGGCATCCCATCTAGCCCAGCATGCCCTCGGCCGACAGTTGTACGCCGCAGCGGCATGAGAGGAGAGGGAAGAGGGTGCATCGAAAGAAAACAGAAGGGCATGGAAGGGGAGGCACTTGATGCCTGGAAGTGACAGGGGGCGTTCGGATGGAGGCAAAAACTCCGTATGGATCGCCAGTGGGCCTACAAAAGTTGCAACAAGCATGCCAAGGGGCCATCAAGTCGTCCCTGGCCAGCCATAGCCACCAGTGTGATTGAACAATCCCAAATTTCCCCTTACCGCGACATGTCTTCGAGACTTCTGCTGGAGGTTCATCGACCACGATCTGATAACATCGGGTTCGGCGGTCATGGGACGGGCCGGCTGATGTTTCGGATAGGCCGGCGGCAACGGCGGGATTGCTGGGAATGTTGCCCTCCTTCGTAGGCGCTGGGGCCAAAACGCCGTTCACACGATTCTCTTGTAGCGACATAGGACCATGAGACTACGTGAATGAAGGCTGTTTGCAGATCAACCGCAACGTGCTGTCAAAGACCCGAACCAGACGGAAGCCCCTGCCATTGCCTTTGGACTTAAGACGATGTGGTGCAACATCAGCAACCCCAAGATAAGTGTATGTGGGAAAAGTCGAATCGAGACTTTCTGGTAACAAATCCACGTTTCACATTGGTGATTGTTGACCCTTGCACTAAGTTGGGTGCAGTTCTGTGCTATTTCTGTGACAGGTGCATATTTCTGGCTGGCTCTCCGACTTTCTTGCCTGGTTCAACCAATCTCGAACGTCGTAAAGTCTTCGAACACGGCGTTTGTTGAATGAATGCTCGAGGACCTGAAGCAAGAGATGCCCACCACCCCCGCGTGGGTCCCCGTTCCCCACGTGTACGGATAGTGATGGAGACAAAGGCTTCGTCGTCACACTGGAGGGATACCGCAGTTGAAGCGGTGTGCTGGAGAGGGCGTCTCGTGCAGTAATATAGACCGAACTATTGCCCCGTTGGTTGGCAACTTACCAGTGAAGACACTAACCACTTCATCAGACGTATCTGAGCTCTTGCTGTTAATTTCTGCAAAAGATCGTGTATCAACAGCATCCAACCCCTTCTTTTTGCCTGGCAGCCAATGAAAGGGCGAAGAAGCATCTGGACCCGTCACACATTAGCAAGGGATGAGTGGGAAGCTTCTTGCTGGAGCGCCACCGAGCCAACACGCAACGGTGAAAGTCAGGAGACAGGCATTTGGCGAGGTATGGCGGCGACGGCTGTCGCTGGCTTAAACCGACCTCTGGTGACGACTTCTGCGTTGGTTTGCGGGTACTCCGATGCCAGAATAATGACCGAAACCAGCATCCTTTGATCCTTACAACTTCGTGTATAATAAGTCTCGCGAAGGCAGATGGTCAACTCGCACAAGGAATGAGTGACGATGGACCGGTTGAGCAGGGTTCTGTGACGTTAATACTAAGAGAGGCCGCCAGGAGGATATGGTAGTCGTCTTCTCCCAATGATGGGAGACACGACTCGAGCCGGACGCCGCGCCAGTCTGAGCCGTTGTGCCGTGGAGAGAACAAGGATGGGAAAGGTGGCCAGCTCCCCGAAATGCTAGGCTCGCCATGACATACAAGTCCATCGGGATGGGCGTTTAGGTCTTGTCGGCGGCCAGACGGGGGCGCATTAGTTCCCAAACGCCTAAAGCGGGTCAAAGGCGCCGCATGGCCTAAGTACGTACCCGATCTGAATGGTCTCACGTAGTAATGCCCTCGACGTCTCCACGTCCTGGCACAGCCGCGGACGGCGGCGGGCGATACGAGACAACGGTCTTAGCGTATTAGACGCGGCGTTAAAGGGCGCTGAGGGTTTGCTGTCTCGCCTAAGATGCCTGAACAGCCACATCATCCTTGCCGAGGCCATGATCGGTTCTGGAAGAGCATGCGTGATTGGCTGTCGGGGCGAGGAGACGCACAACCCCGGTACCACATCCGCCGACGTGCGATGCACAGTAGGCTTCGGTCGTATGGTTGGTTGGAGGGAGAATTGTTGGTTTCCTCTCAAAACGGTGGTGCCCGAGTCCGACGGCAAACCTCATCTCGTGTGATCTCTTGATGGTCAGTGGCAGTAAACAGGTGGACAGGGAATTATAAGGCAAGTGAGCTTCGACAGAAAGCAACGGAAGAAAAGATGGCTCACAGTTCACGAAGGCCTCATGCGCTGTAGAGGCTGAGAAGTTCTCGAGGCTGAAAAGAGAGTGCCTAGGTGGAGAAGACAGACGGAATTCCTTTGCATGCCTGCAGAGTTGATGCCTCCCGTCAGCTGCAGTGCCGCGGCAGGAGGGAACAGGGCGCCGCGGGCGGCTTCTCCACTGGCGACGAGGTACCTAAGTACTATCTTAGCGGACGAGCCCGCCGAGATCCCTGAAGTGCCCCCCCTACTAAGTTAGTACCCACTAGTATTCAGTAGTAATAATGAACATGTCCATCAGTTTGAGATAGACATGTACGGATAACATCTGAGAGGTTCCAGTTTAGACGAGCTTGACAGTGCGACATTACCTTAAGGTACGCAACATTCTACACCCGATACGTAGCTGCAAAGGGCACACTCCGCAGCTGCAATACGGCAGGTAGTGGGGTCGTCCTGTGCGTCCTGCTATATTTGGATAAAACAAAAGCGCCTGCTCTCAGATGGCTGGGAGCCTGACTGAAATCCAAAGGACGCAAGAATCGAACCGACCCGAGACTTGCCTCGCTAGGTGTAGATAATGCTCGTCATCTTTTGAACAGCCGGGATTGCTGATTGAGAAAGGACCAAAGTCATTACCAAGTGCATAAAGGATGGTTGAAGGACGTCAGAAGCCTAGTGGTGGTGTTTCCAAGTCGCGCGGCAGGGCAGCAGGCGTCAGTTACAGGTGACTGACACGCAAGTCTGTTCTCGAAGCTGGAGCGCTTAGTGGACCCGAGGGATGATCTTGCGTGTACGGAGTACATACTAGGGCCATTGACGCGCAAGGCAGCTCACAAATTTTCCTGTTCATGAATAAGCCGAATGTCGAGCGCAGCGGCTGTCGTTCCTTGTTTTGAGTAAGTGGCAGGGTATACCCGACGGTGGGTGGTGGTGGTGGTGGTGGTGATGACGGTAATGAAGCAGTCGAGGCGATCATGCTTCGTTGGGTATCGCGCGGGAGCTGGTGGTAGATAATGTACTAGGCTGGGGCATGGGTGATTCGCAGCTGATCCTCGCGGCACAGTCTGCTGTTGTCGTGCGTTAGATAGACGAGGATGAGACCCGGTAGGAGGTATCTGCCCCGTACGAGGTATGTAGAGGTCTAAGACGCCAGACTGACGAAGTGACATGTTTGGAAAACTGCTGTGAAAAGCTTGTGCCTGGCTGTTTTGAGTTCGGGGCGTGCCTAACGTAACGACATGAATGCAGGGCGTTGTTCATACCAGACATTCTTACGCACCGTACCGTTTCTCGAGTCTAGAGGAACCGCGGCAGCGTTGGGTTGTCTGCGGTCCGTGATCCGCATTTTGCTAAGAGCACGCCCTCCCATAGTCCGTAGCGAGGGTCCACCAAGAGATCCTAGCTCGTTTCTCGACTCTAGATTCTGGGCGGCACAGGGCGGCACCATCGTCAACTAGGGGTCGCTCAGCCAGTCGCGCTGCCCCCATGGCTGCAAAAAGCCGCCCAGCCAGCCCCGTTCGCGCCAGAGGGCCCAAGAGGGTGGGAGAAACGTCAGAGTGAGTACCTTAGTGAATGAGAGGAACCGCAAGAGACAGACACAGGCACGAGGCGCGATTGCCAGAGTGTAGACCCAGAGCCAAGGCCAGCCAAAAAGAGGGACTTGCAACGTTTAGTTGGAGTAGACACTCATACTAGACTGTGACGGGATGACGGGGAAATTCCGCTGCTCGGAAGGGTACAACTTACACGTTGGGGCTAGGTACGGATACCTGCAGTGGACCCTTCCATTCGAGTCGCTTACCGCGACCTCATCATCTACAAAGCTGGGTATGACCCAAGTTTAGTAAGACACTCCTACCATCACCTGAGTACAGCTAAATGGAGTAGTACCCAGACCTTGTTTTGTAGTAGGCAGTGTGTAGTATGCCCACCTGGAAGATAGGAAGTTTCCCAAGCACCCAGGAACAATTCTGTCCGCTCCATGGACTGAATCTTGGGCCGTCCTTGACCAATCATAGGTGGAGACGCGATGGATTGGGGATGGTATCGCCTTCAGTCTTGACGCCAAGGGCTCTTCTGTAACAGGGTAAGGTAGTTCCGAATTGTCCGAAAATCAACAGATCATATTACTTTGGTGCTCTTGAAAAGATACTTGGGCGAGTGACGCCGCCGGGTGCGAAGCGCCCTGCCGCCCCAGAATTGGAGAATCATCGGGGGGAGAGGGTTCATTTTGGCGATGGAGAACTCACACAGTCATCAACCACCATCATGGCCCGAAACCCACTGCATTAACCGCACAACCGCACTGGAGCCCGCTTCTTCCACTCCTTCGGGACCACGAGCTACCTTAGCTGAGGTGCTAGCTAGTACTTACATGGTCACAACCAACACCAACCGCGCGCCCCGGCCTCTTGCCCGCCCACCTCTGACCTCCCAGGGTCCCCGGTCCGGGTCTCTCTTATTCTCCTACCCCCCCCCCTCGGTGGTTACTGGCATTGCTTCTCTTTTCCTGCCCTTATTCGTTTTATGCTGCCTGGTAACTGTTGGATCTCTCGTCAAACATCCGAGGGCTCACCTCGCTGACATCGCTGATTGCCCTTGAGGCTCAACTACTAACACAGGCTGAAACCAACCGGAGCGCTTGCCACGTCTTTTGAAGTAGAAAGAGTTGAGCCAGAGGGAAACGCGCCCTAGGGGTTGTCTGTATCTGGCCATGCCCTTGAGCTCGTTTCGGTACAATAACTCTCCTGTCGTCCTTGCCGCCGCCCTCTTCTTAGCTTGAACCTGGCTCTCGCTTCTGAGAGATTCCCTAAATCTCACATCCGGGTTGGTTTCTTTCGACACACCCTCGTCTCGTCTTGTTTCTCACTCTGAGCCTGATCCTTCTTCCTCCACCTCGCTTTTTTTTACTTTCTTTTCATTTCCCCTCATTTTCACTCTCGGCCAGGCCTGACCTGAGCTCCCCGCCTCGAACACCCCTCCCCAAGCCGTTCCCTCGCCGATTACAGGCGCAGCATAATCGCGCGTCAAAAATCCTACCGACGCCCCAAGCGCCGCGCAACTCGCCGTTTCCCTCACCATCTACATCCACCACGACTTCACAGGCTCCGCGCTCATTTTCACCTTTCTGTACGCGCGTCTATTCCAAAGGCTTTCAGGCTCTTCAGCTGGTATTCGCTATCTACGTGGAACGCCGTCATTTACTTCTGATCCAAAATCTGAATGCTGTAGTCTGGCTGCTTTCTTGCATTCTCAGCGAGAGAACCATCCGCGCACATTCCTTGACGTCCCGCCCACGCACCTCGTCTACCGGCTTTCGATTACTCATTCTTCACCTTGAATTTCGCTGTACTGCCGACGCCTAAGACCTCACTTTGTCCCACTCGTGGATGCTTGAAATACACCAGAAAGGATAGCATCAGACACCTAACTTTCATTGACGATCCTTGACGACAATCTCACAGTGTCGCCCTCCTTCCGACTGCGGCTCAGCCCCACGCTACCGCTTTGCCCAACTTGCTCGGTCATCCATTCAACAATCTCGACATATTTCTGTGTCTGCGCCTCCGAGTCTTGTCAATCTCATATCTCAAGTCGGCCAAGCTGCCGTTCGTGCGCGCGCACCCATCTTTCAAGCCTGAGATTCACAGACAATCTTGTACTGGACATCCCTGAGCGACTCCGATCCCGCCTCATCCCACGGCGCCTTCGCTCTGCTCAAGACCGAGGGTCTCCAGGCTTCGTCGCGTGGCCTCTGGCAATCTTTCGTGAATCCTTATCAACGCTTGGTTTTGCGCGCCGCATCAACTGCTTGTAGTTGATCCGCCATGTCCGCTTTTACCGCTCTGAACGGGGGCTCACCCAGGTCCTCTGATCCGCCGACCATGACTGTCGAGAAGAGTACTACCTCAGATGAACGCGCGAGGGGGACCATCACAGCCCAACCTCCACCTACGCCGGAAGTATCGTCAAATCAAAGACCTACTCATAGCACTGAGCGGCCATCATATCAATCGCCTGGTTATCCAGATGTGGAAGGCTCGCACAAGCGCAAGCGCTCTGAGTCTATCGAGCAACGGCGAGATCACATAGCCCAAGATCGCTCACCAGACACTGCGACGGGTCCTCCTCCGCTTGAATCGCGAGAGCCTCATGAAACGCCCTCGAGAGACTATCGGCACTATGGCGATGAATCGCGGGACAGGGAGTCCTGGTACGCGCAGCAAGGACGCGACCAGCGCAGTTACGAATCTCAACAGACCTCGGCCACCTCGGTTAACGGACAGACAGAGGAACAGATTGGTGACGCCTTACGCAGAGCCACCGGACATATAGACCATGGCGACTACCCCAACACTAGCCCCGATGGTGATGATAGCTCCGTCATATATGGCGGCCAATATACACCCGAGCAAAGGCGCGACGGTGTGATGCAGCATGATCCCAAGAAACGAAAGAGAAACTTCAGCAATCGAACCAAGACGGGCTGCTTAACCTGCCGCAAGCGCAAGAAGAAGTGTGATGAGCAAAAACCTGAGTGTAAGTTGCCAAAGTTGTTTATAGATCGATTTGGGTTTTGACAATTTGCTAGGTGGAAACTGCCTCCGCGGTAGTTTTGTTTGTGCCGGTTATCCGCCTCAGCGAGGCCCGGGTTGGCAGAAGCCCGACAACAAGGCCGCAGCAGTCCCCCTCGAGTCCAAAGATCCAACCTATGTACCCCCAGGAGCTTACGGCATGCCGCAGCAAGGCCCTTATGGGAGCCAGCCTGTGAAGCGCGAACCCCTGCCGCCATACCGTGGGCAAGCTTTGCGAATTGACCCCCCACAAGGCCGCCCTTTGGTGACCGACGACGACCGGCTGACGGCATCAACAATACCTAGCGCGTCCGTTGCCAGCCCTGAAAACAAACTCTCCGCGCTGCCCTACACTCCCGCGAACGTATTCCCTACTCCTGTCAGCGCAAATCCTCAACCGCCGCCGCCCTTTGGAGAAAGAATGGCAAAGGAATATCAGCGCGTGCCTCCGCTGCACGATCTGAGCAGGACAGAGCCCGAGACCCCTCATCCCGGGAATCAGCTTCCTCAGATCAACATACTTCGTCCCACCAGAACGAATAGCCCTGTCCCACCTCCGCCGGCGCCGACGTCAAATGCCCAAGTCGCAGCGCAACTGGCGCTTTCGCACTCCCAGTTTCCGCAAAGGCGGACACAGAAGGAGGAGATGCTGTCAGGAAGGCATTACTATCCTTTCGACAAGGAGCTGTGTTTGGAGCGTGAGCGCTGCGCCGCCGCTTGTTGGCGATTCAACAACCTCACCACTCCTCCGACCAATGGCGTCTCTCCCGAGGAACGAGCGCGCTTGTTCCTTGAGATCCTGCAACCTCGAGATCCCGTTCGAGTTTCTCCGACGGAAGCCTCTCCAGTCACCAATATGGGGCGCGTAGGCAGACACGTTGCTGTTGAGACACCTTTCATCTGTGACTATGGATACAACATCACAATCGGCCACCACGTGATCATTGGGCGTAACTGCACCGTCAACGACGTCTGCGAAGTCAAGATTGGCGACAACTGTGTGATCGGACCTAATGTCAGCATCTTCACTGCCACGCTACCCATCGACCCTAAGAAACGCCAGGGCGGACAGGGCCCCCAGCTCGGTAAGCCTATTTTCATCGAACAAGATTGCTGGATTGGTGGAGGTGCAACTATTCTCCCTGGAAGAACTATTGGAAAAGGTAGCACTGTTGGTGCTGGATCAATCGTGACCAAGGTATGTTTTGGAGCGACATTGTTGCTGAAGCGGCTCATGATTAATTGATTCAACAGGATGTTCCTCCTTTCACCATTGTAGCTGGAAATCCTGCAAGAGTTCTCCGCGGTATCGCCTCTTAATGCTTATACGGCGGGGATGCTTTCCTTTTCTTACTGTCATGTCACGATACCCCAGCGTATTCACATGTTTAAAGCCGACAATATTCTTAGTTGCTCCGTCGCGCTGCAGACGAGGCATACTCAACGACCACGAATGGAGCCAAGCGTACAAAAGTCTCGGCGTTGCATGTTATCGTTTTTGCTATTGGGAGGTCTCATTGTTATTGTGTCGAGTTGTATGATGATGCGGGTTCTGTCCGAGGTGCTGGCTGTTAGAGCGGGGCAAATGCGCCCCGGAAAGACCCCGAGAAATGGGCTGGGAAGGCGGAAGTGTTGAATGATGGACGAGGCATGGATATGGTTGACTGGGATGGCTGGATTGTCTTTGTTGCGTTTGTATGTGCTATGACTTATGAGAGATAAACAAGCCGGGCTGAAGCCCGCAGTGAGATATCCATATTACTAGTTGTTGATTGGCCACTGTCTAGTTTAATTGCATCAGAAGCAACATTTAGATACGCCGTGTTCTTGTTGCCTGTGAATATTTGGTTGGTCACGTACTTACTCATTGTAACATTTGTTAAGTTGTCTGTGAATGCGGGAGGCAGCGTTCGCCAGGTAAGAACATCGCCTTATGAGCCCTATGAAGGCACTCCACATCGGTCGGCTGTGAATTGGCTATGCCAGGATTACGGAACTTGGCTGACTACATGATGCGGCCTATCTCTTGGCCGCCCGTGACATCAACAAACAGTGCAATCGGTAGTTGATCCCCGGGATCGCTTTGTTACTATAGCAATATGTAGAACCGTAATCCTGTGTATCATTCGAGCTTGGGCAACGACCGGCTGGTGATTAAGGGCTGGAGCCGGCAGTATCCCTCAAAAGTCCCTCAATAAGAGCCACTTATAACGATACAAAGAACAGCTTGCGAAAATCTAAGCATTGGCGATCGTGCGGACTGTGAAGATAAAACGATGTTTGGCGTGTCTGTTGGAGACAAGGAAGCCAAGTGGGATTAAGGGATATCGACAGATCCGTCAAGATGGCAGCCGAGGAGAAATACAAACATGATTGAAAGCTCGCATAACGAACACATACAGGACTGTGTCCGAATGTATGTCCATGATGTAGGGAAGAAGAATCTGAGTATCTCTTAGTCCCCCAGTTCAAACGGACCGTTCCTATGCCTGGGCACTTCATTTGATCCCTGACACAGCCAATTGGCTCAAACAATTCAATTCCTCAAGGACGCCTCGTTAAATCATCCCTCAACGTCCCTCCTGAGTCTATCGTACAGTTATATCCGAGAGATGCGTTATATGTGATGCAATGTGCCAAAGATAATACACCAGCAAGTTCATATCGCTGCGCCAGCCCATGCTCAACAACCAAGATACTCCTCATCTATTACCGAGACTGATCCTCCTCCAACTGCCTTTTGTTCGTGTCAATAATCTTCTCCATCGTTTGCAGAGCCCGAGTCTGATCCCGGAGTCGCGCAAATGCCTTGAATGTGTACACATCCGGCTTGAATCCCGCCGCTTCGAGATCTTGCAGCGTGCCCACTGTTTGGTTGAGGTTCTGCATCGAGGCATAGCCCTTGGCGAGTGTGTTCCAAGTAATGATATTGGGCTCGAGGTTATGCTCCCGCATAGTCTGTAGAACCTGGTCTGCCAGCATCTTCTCTCCACGCATCAGCAGCCCGTGAACGAGGATGCTGAAGGTGAAGAGGTTCGGGGGCGGGTGAACAGGGGCTTCATCAGGATTCTGCGACTGCTCGTTGCCTTCTTCCTTCGCCCTTGAGTTTATCGAGTCCCGTAGCATGTCACCAAAGACTTGCAGTGCTGGACGAAGCAGAGATCTCCGCTCCAGCATAACAAGAATCAGCGTATCGTGAATCATGCTTCCCTGGTCCTTTACTAGCTCCGCGGCCCAATTCTTCTCAGGTCCACGCTCTTCTAGGCGGGATTTAAAGAATGAATAGAAAGCCATCAAGTCGTAAGGTCGGTAGAGACTCTTGAGATACGCGCGTAGCATGATCGCAAGGGTCTGTGCATTGGGCTTCTGCCGCGGGCCATCGTTGCTCTCGAAAAACTCATCGACAACTGGAACGATTGTGTTCTTGAATTCCCACTCCCGCCGCGGGCCAGATCTAAACTTCTCAGGACCGTCCACGTTTTCTTGTCCCAAGATCAGGGGTAGAGTGTCCGGTAAAAGCCACTGTAAAGGCTCGAGGTCAAACTTTTTGGTGTAGATGCGGAGCATAGGTCCAAAAAGGGGGAGAACCCACGGCGCGGAATACTTCTTTTCGCGACACTCCATTTCCGCAAAGTAGAAGATTGAGTGAAGGGTGTTGTTGAGAACGTCAACGTAGGGCACCTTTGCTGCTCGAGCAACATCGAGAGCGAGTCGCACATTGGATGCTTTAAGACTGTTCTTGGCGCCCCTGAAGACAGTCGTGTAGCATCGGCTGTCCAGCTCGGCGCCATTCTCAGCTAACAAGAGCGGAAGTCGGACGGCCTCAGCAATATCGCCTTGCAAGCAGAGCGACTCGACTAAGGCTGTGAAACTGACCAAATTTGGAGAGAAGCCTTTCTCAAGAAAGTATTCCATGGCTCGCTGCGGCGAAAATGTATCATCCGACTTTGACCATGCATCTCCTGATTGTCTTGTATGCAGCAATGTAGTAATGACACTTGCAATTGCTGCATGATTCAGATCATGGCCCTCGTCAGCGACATGGCGCAACATCTCAAAGGCCTTGTCTTTATGAGCAATGCTTGCTGCAAGCTTGCTAGCGAACTGCAGGAGGGTGTTTCTATGCATCTTGATACCAGCCCGTTGCATTATTTGGTAGATCTCCGCTGCCTGCTCGACAGGCAGATTCTTCGCCACATGGCCAAGTGTATGCTGGCGGAAGGGCACGTGGCCAGGCGGTAGATCCTCCGTCAACTTGGCAAATAGCTCAAGCAGCTCATCAGCTTTTGAGATGCGTTCCCGAGGAGTTTTGATGGCCTCAAGATTGAGATTTGTGATGCAAAAGTGCGCCACGTCAGAAATCGCATATCCAGGAGGTAATGGATCTAACGTGGCTTCCAGGACCTGTATAGCTTTCTCTGGGCAGAGATGAAGAGTCGACAACATGACTGTCGGCCATGTTTCCTTCCGGGACTCGATATCGAGGCCCTTCCATGCGTCCTCTATGTCTGCAAAGGTCTCGAGCTCGAAGAGCCATTTCCCGGCGTCTCGCCACGGCCATGAGCTGGGATTTGCAGGCGCTGCGATCATGTCCATCTTCCGCTTCCAGAAATTGAACTTTTGTCGAACTTCTACCAGCTCCGACTCAGCATATTGATGTCGTAAGTAGCCCCATTGCTCACTAGTTGTTTTCTCCTTCTTTCGACGTTCTTTGGCTTTGCGACGCTGCTCCGTAATCTTCCGGGCAGCCTCTGAATCTCGACGGGGCCTGCGCTGGTTGAAGTGTGAAATCGGAGAGCCCCCTGAGAAGCCTTGCCTCCTTGGTCCTGCATTCTGCCTTTCAGAGCCATCCTCGAGGTTGTCCTTGTCCTGTCTAAGAGTCCATCGCGGGTTCAAGTTTGGCTCGGAGCTGGGAGCGGTTTCGGCTTCGAGGGTCTCGGTCTCGGAGAGGTTCGGAGATGCATTGCGAGGACGCAATTGCGCAAGGATTTGAGGTTCGCCCTCAGGAAAGGAAGCTTGTGCTGTAAGATGATAGGATCTCGTGAATATCGACCGGATCCGTTGGTTGTTCGTTCGTAGTGCGAGAAAAGCCGCTCGTCGTGTCCATACTTGCGCTGTAACAGAGGACTCTAGCCTCGTGCAGCAGGCGCGGTACATGAGAGCCGCAGGCATTTCCCCCGAATCGGCGTCAGCTTGAGACCAACCGTCTGCATAATGGCCGCCGAGGGAAAATAAGAGGTGACGTGAGAGAGTCGCGGCCTGTCGGAGTTCGTCTTGTGGCCGAAATGCTGAGGTTGATGGGAATTTCTGTACCTTTTCCCGAGGTCGCTCAATTACGATTTTTTAGCTAGATGCGCTTAACCCCTGTGGTTTTAGTGGCGCTTGGCCCTGCAGCGGCTCAGAGGCGCTCTAGGACGGGCGGGTTAACTCACGCGCCCCAACTACGACGTCTACCTACCTTGAATTTATATTTTGCGCCCCGCCAACCGCGAAGCTCCAGCGTCAAGAATACACAACCGCGACCGTCTCGAATTGCGACTCACTCTGGCCTTCATTTGCGCATTTGATTCTTCTTTCTCGAATTCTCACCATGTCTTCATCACACGCCAGCCTGGGTGCCGCCGCGGATGATCGGAAAGCCAGGCTTGCCAAGCTCAAGAACCTCAAGCGAAAACAACCAACCGACGAGATTGTTGCGCCTGAATCAGAGCGAGCTGCATCACCCCCCGCAGAGCCTGACGTCTCTCGACTACACGTCTCCGGCCGCAATTATGACCCCGAAACTCGGGGCCCGAAGCTTGGTTTCGAGCAACCTCCCACGCTAAGCTTCGAGAAGCCGACACTCGAGGAGTTGGCCGCCAATGTGGAGGCAGAGGTCAAGCTAAAGGCAGCTGAAGAAGCGCAGGACGAAAAGGGCATCGACCTATTCAAGCTGCAACCAAAGAAGCCGAACTGGGACTTGAAGAGAGAGCTGGACAAGAAGATGGAGGTGCTCAATGTTCGGACAGACAACGCTATCGCGCGTCTAGTTCGCGATCGGATCACCGGTGCGCAAAAGGCTGCCTCAAAGACACAATCAGCCGAGGCTACTCAAGGGGATGGAGAAGCTGCAGGTATGGACGGCGTGGCTTTGGTAGAGGGCCTTAGAGTGAGGGAGAGGGAAGAGGAAGAAGACGAGCGTCGAGAACGGGAAGAAGAGGCCGCGCTGGGCGCCTAAGCAGATGATGATGTACGTTGGCTTTCCTCGCTTTTTGTCTTGCAATTTCTAGGGTGTGGCGCCTTGCGCAATCATGGTTATATTGAGTTTACAATTATACCCAATCATTATCTTCCACCCTTGTTCATAGCCTGGGTCATGGCTAATCGTTGACTAAAGGGGCTCAAGCTTCGCTCGCGCGGTTGCTCGTCCTGGCGCGGGTTTTTGCGGTCTGAACCCATCCCATCGAATCCCCCGCGAACTGGCCTCTCCCGACCATGATGGGCTTTGTGTTGGGCCGGCCTTTCATGCGGCCTTCCCTTAGGTTCCGGTGACCTCGAATCAGGGGTGCGTTGCCGACGCAGATTATCAGGTCGCTCGGTTTCTGATAGGCGACTCCTTGAGCGCCTGGGAAATGCGTCATCTCCTGTAGGAGGCATAGGCTCTCGAGAGCGATAGTCCCTAGGCCGGGCAGACCCGTCAGGCGAACGGCTGCTGCGTGAGACGGAGCGTCTATACTGGCGCTCAACCTGTGGACTGCGGCTCCGGCTAAAACTTCGACTGCGGCTACGCCTGTCATTTCGACGACTACCTCGCGGCCCTTTGCTTGCGCTTGAGTAGGGACTGCGTCCTCGCCGGGTAGGAGGTGGGGATTTGGTCCTATCTCCACCAGGCGAGGGTGATCTCGACGCGCCAGTTGAAATGGTAGAGACCGATCGTGAGGATGAAGATCTCGGACGCTTCGCGGCGGACTCGATCAGTTCATCATCACGCTCCTCGCGCTCGCGCTTGCGGGCACGTTCAGCCTCTGCTTTGGCGAGCTCTTCATCCGCAACACCTTTCCTGGGTATTTGTAAGTAGGTATAGTCAAAATTGCACTACTAAACGTACTTCTTTTCCAAGGGATTCAGTGTCTCATTAGTGAGTTTGGGCACCAGCTTCGGGTTTCGGAGTTGCTGAGAGCGTGACGGACGTGACACATAAGGCCGCTCCTGGGACGATGCCTTGCATTCATATGAATAATGGCGTTCTGAGACGGTCAGTACAGAGAGCTTAAGCCAAGCATCACCGGGAATACATATCTCTTTTCAGACATTTTTGACATTGAACGTTGGCAGGCGTGGACCGAGATGGGCCACCGCGGCCTCTGTGACCAAACATACCCAGAACGTGATGCTTCGCGCTCGAAAAGACGCACTCCGCGTAATTAAGCGAGATATAATAGTACAGGCTTCCCACTCCAAATTAATTTAGGTGATTACTTAGAGTTGTTGGCACCGTCTTGTCGTTGGGTCTTCAATGTCGTCGCAGCAGTTGGTAAGTGAGATGGTCCCTTGGAAGTTGATTGATTCTTCAGCGATGTAGTTGCGATCACGTGGCCATGTTATAAGGGGGTGGGTACAAACCTTGAAATGCTACTTTCATAGTACGTACGTGCGGTCGATTACCCAGCTAAAATGCGTCAATCGTCGCTCACATATTCTTTTATTTTATTAAAAAATCACGATCATATGTTTTGCCATCATTTCGAAATCCTTGTTCGAGCAAGGTTCTGTTGAAAAACGCTAGCATTGTGATATAGCGACCCAATGGACAATGGTATATGTTGCTGGCAGCCGTTGTAAAGTTGGTGATTTACAATGGCTATGGCTGATCTTCTACATGGAGAACAGTTTGGTGCTATCTTTCTTCGCAACTGATAAATAATTGATGCCAATAACAAGCTCTCCATTTGGGTCATTGAGAGCCCTCGACCCCCTCAGCGACGCCCCGCTGGTTAATTGTTGCTCTGTAAAAACCTATATGGAAGCGCAGCCTTCAATGTAATGCTCCCACTTCAAGGAACAAGAACCGACAACCAGGACAGAAGTGCAACAGGAGGCCTGCGAGCTGAGAGCAGGAATTTACATAAGCGACTCCTCCGTCTGAAGCCATGCGCCACAAAAGGTGCAAGCAAGCCATGTACAAACATCTCAGGGGACAGACACTTGCTCGACGATGAGAAGAACCCGCAGTACATCAGGTACCGTTGCAACTTTTAGTTGGATGATGAGGTGCCATTTAATAAAGTCCCCTCAGCTTCCTGCACGGATACCGCAACGGTTGGCGCCATATTCCGAACACGTCTGGGCTTCGTTTGCATGGTAATTGTAAATAAGTCGCCTAAAATAAAGCCGGGCCGCCTGTTGCAGAATTGGATTTTTTCTTCCCGCCCGGCATTAGCCTCCACAACCTGCGTTGAACCCTTGCCTTTAACTGGCTCCCCTTCTCCTGTTTTGCTCGATATCCGCACTATTAGTGGGTTCTGCCGTCCTCATCAATGGCCCTTCCAAGGTTTCAGCGGTCCTCGCTCAGTGTCTGTCGCCCTCCAGCTCTCACTGTGCGAGGTATATCCTCCTCCACATAACGAAAGCGACGGGGGTGCCCGTCCTTGTGACAACCTCCTCCCCGTGCTCCCAGGTCCCCTCCAAACCCTTTTTTACCTTACTCACTGCTCACTAAAAATCCACTGTCATCGCATTGCCCCGTCTCTGCTGTGCGCCCCGGGTCGCCTTGCCACATTCTGCCGCGTTTCGTCTCACTCGCCTTTCTGGCTGCGTACATTCTCTTATTTCGCGTTTTATCCTACCCCCCCGCGTTCGCCTGGCTCCCGCTGGGCCCCCGGCGTCACAGGGCGTTTCCCTCAAAACTCCATCAGCCTCCCAAACCCGAACCGTCTCTTCACAAAACGAGCAGCAATCAAATCGGCCAAACGGCGTACCATCACGACCCCTCCTCCGCCGAACCACATCAGCTGAAGAATAATGCATCTGACGACACGACGATGAGCACCGAGACTCCATTTTCCTTCTGCTGGTTCGCTTCGATCGATTCTGCTTTTTGACTTTCCTGATCCTGTCCTTTCTCGATCCCGTCGCCTTGTCGTCACCGTCGCAGTCGCAGCCTCAAGCTGCAACCTTACTTTGCACCTGGTCGACGGCTGCTTTGTTCCTCTGTCTCACAACTTCGCAATCTTATCGCGTGCGATCTGGGGTTGGTCCATTAGCCTCCTTCGCCGTTCATCATGGCCACGGCCCAGATATCTCCTGATCTTCGAAAGCCTTCGTTTGCTAAGGTAGGTCGCCCACCCACAAGCTTCAACATGCAGATATACTTCTTCTTCTGGGAGGGAGGAAGCCCATCGCGTATTACACTATCACTAACTTTCGTCGTTCGATAGGTTGCTGCCTCCGTCTCTAAGGATTCTGTCCCAGCACCGGCGACACGGCGGGGCGCTACTCCGTCCAAAGAACAGCCCATGAGCTCGATAGTACCACCCACTTCGACAGCCCCCGTCATTGCGGATGGCAGATCGGGCAAGGCACCGGCCGGGGATCTTTCCCCTCTCCAACTCGAACACATGGCCAGTTCAGTTGACCAGAGGAGCGGTGAAGGCCACGTCGCAGCCTCCTTGAACGACTTGAGTCTTAGAGAAAAGGCCCCAAGCCTTGTTGTTAATGGCAGCGGGCCCCTGGCTCCTGAACGGTTGACATCTATCACGGGCAGGGACAGCGGGTCCGATGATTCTCAGAGGGCCGATTCTAGCTCTGAACTGGGTACCAAGCCACCAAGTCTTGATGGGAAAAGCATTACATCGGGAACGACGTTTGCCCTCGATGAGAAGGAGTCGCTTCGGCCAGACGACAGCGCCAGCGTTAAAGCCGCTGCGGACGATGACGATGCATTCTCTATCCGCGGCTCCCTTGTTGCTGGTTCGCGTATGGGGTCTGAGGTAGCTGCCCGGGCTCGAGGCATACCTCTTGGAGATATCCCGGAGCGTAGGCTACCTCAAGTAGCCTCCGGCGCCATTGTCCAAGGAATCCTCACACCCCAGAGCTCTTCGTCAGAGCCACCTCCTGGTGCGCCTCTTGGTCCTGGAGGCTCATCTGATGCCCTCAATGTCATATACCGGCAAGCACCAGATGAAAAACTCCTCGAGGCAATGGCATCCCCCAAGGATAGACTTTTCTTGCTACGACTGGAAAAGCAGGTCATCGATTTTGTTCAGGATTCCAAGTACGTCGGCGTGTCCTACCTTGGCTCGTGTGGTACTAACCCCCTCTCTAGGGAACCGTACATGGACCTACCGCCGTCTAACTCATTCTGCAGAATGTTGACTCACAAGTTAGCTGACTATTACCACATGACGCACTCTTTTGAACCTCATGTTGGATCCGTACGCATCTTCAGAACACCTTTTTGTCGAGTGCCTACCTCGCTCGCCCTCATCAATCCGAACCCCAATACTCCAAGTAGCAGCACCCCACCTCCAGCTGTGCTGCCCCGGAAGATCATGCGGCGCGGGCAGGATAGTGAAGGTGGCCTAAGTGGTAGTCCCTCTAAGCCAACCTCTGAGAACGGCAGCGATGCCAAGGATAAGCCAGCCGCCAACCAAAAGTATGTGGACACACCGATTCATTATTTGTGATGATTAATCTCACCGTGGCCAGGTTGACACGAGAACAACGTGAAGAGCTCTACAAGCTAGCTCGGGAACGCATTTTTGGCAGTTCGGAGGAAAATGTTGTTGGTATGTTTTTTCTCATAACCATTACAGGAACGAGTATCTGACACAAATTTCAGAAAATGATGGCGATAACGGAGTTTCTCGAGCCAGCTCCATGTCTGCCAAAGACAGATCGAATCTGGGAAAGAGAGGGAAACCTGGCAAGCAGCGACGAGATGATTCGGACAGCTTTGATTCGCGGCATCAATACACACCTTACTGGGGCCCTCAGCAACAAACTTGGGTACCGCAACCACAATACATGGCGCCACCGAACCCTCAGTATGGTGCGCAAGCAGCGCCATCGTACCAAGCGGGAACGGGTCCAAATCAGATGAACCCAGTCTATGCTCAGCAGGGACTTGGATATCCGGCAATGCCTAGTATGGTGCCGAATCAGCCATATCCTCAAAACGCCATGCCTCTGGTAAGTTTCTGCAATCACAATACATCCGTATGGGCTCTGACCTCTCATAGTATGCCCCACAGCCTACTCAGCAACGTTATCCATCCGGCGGTAGCCCTCTGGCAGCATACGGTGCTCCAGTTCCGCCAGCTGGTCCTCACCAACCGGCCTGGCAGCCTGGCTTTGCGTCTCCTTCTCAGTATCAGCCCAGGGGGGCTACTCCCAGCGGCCCACAAGGACATATGGGTATTCCCTATGCCTTTGGTCAGCTTCCGGTAAACATCAATCCCCATGACCCCAAGAGCCAGCATCCCATTCCGGGAAGCTACAATCGCAACCATGCATTCAATCCCAAGACGCAGTCCTTTGTGCCTGGCGGAGCTGGCATGGCCCCTGTTCAGCCCCCTCAGCCACCATTTACTGCTCCAGGATCTCATCATGGTAGCCCGCAAGTTGGATCGCCTCACCTCGCATACCTTGGCGGGTATCAACAGCCATTGCCCCAGCCATATGGAGGCGGGTATGGTATGGCGAGGCAGGGATCCAGTAGCTCTATGCCAGCATATCACTCTCCCCATGTTACTCACGTCCAACATGCACCACCACCACCACCCATGGCACAGAACCCACAGCACATGGCCCCCCAAACTCTCCCTCACAACCCTCCGGCGTGTATTCCAAGCCGACCTAGCATCCCTCAGGGGCCTAGCCAGCCCTTCTCGCATCTGCCGACTTATGGCAACCCGGCAACCCTACCCCAGAAGCCGGCTACTGGAATTTGAAAGAAAGAGGTACGCATCGCATGGTGTTAACGGCGGGAGACCCTCTAAGGCGTACACGGCATACTTAGCATTCTGGCGTTATCGGTGGACAGGATGGATGACATGGAATTTGTAGGCTACGGCCCAATTTACTAGACGAGTCAATACCACTTTGACATAACCGTTTTTGCACAAGGCGATTCAGAGTTTAAGGGGAGAATTTTTTTTTTAATATGACGATTGAATTCAATTCTATGGCCCGGGATGCCAGAATTTTCAAGCCTACCGCAACGCCATGATTTTATTGGAACACAATAACCCATGCCTCGTCTCACATGCCTGCCAGGGTATGATATCCTAGACCTTGTCTTTGTCGTTGGGATATCAATTACTTTTCCTGGGCTCCGATATCTAGAATCTCGATCCGCTTTCATTCCTCTCGTTTTTACTCTGTGGGCTCACGAGGTTCGCGAGGCTCACCACGCTGGCCACCGCCCCGGCCACCGCCCCGGCCACCTCGCTTGCCTCCGCGCTGTCCACCCTTCTCTTCCGACTTGCCCTCGACCTCCTTATCGGTGCTGAGAGTGGCGACGGCCAACCGCTGGGACAGGTCGATCTGGGTACGGATGGTGTTGGCCAGGTAGCTGACCATGAGGACGTCCTGGATGTGGTTGTTGAAGTTGTTCTCAATCTGCGAGGCGTCAACCTTGGGGGCAAGGGACAGAGCGTTCAGGAGGTACTGTCCAATGGCGTTATTGGGCTCCTCATCCTCGTCCAGGACACCGTTGATCCACTCGCTGGCTCGGTCGAGAAGGCTGATGGTCTGCTCGATGGATCGGCCAAGGCCCTCAATGTCGGAGACGAGGGGTGCTGTTCGTGTCTCGGAGTCCTTTGCGCTGGCGATGGTCTCGAGGGCGCTTCGGTCGGCGTCACCGTAGAGAACCTTGTGAGGGACTTGGATGAAAAGGCAGCTTTCGGCAGCTCGCTCGGCGTTGACGGCAACAGGGGCGCTGATATAGCATCGAGTCTGGATGTCCTCACCAGGCTCGGTAGAGATGGTCATGTGAATGGCGGGGTGGGGGAAAGTGCCGGTATCAGGGGCGCCGAAGAAGTTCTGGATGAGGGCGCTGAAGCTGTTGAGCTCGTGCGAGGTGGTATACCAGCCGAGGAGGGACTCGCGGGGGGAGGCCTTGAGGGTCAGGGCCAGCATGTTCTTCTGGTACTCGACATCGACCTCGACCTGGTCCTCCTCCTCGGTGTGGGGGATGGCGAAGCACGAGCGGACCTCGACTTCGGTGCCATCTTCAGATCGGGTGCCAACGAGGGCGCCGATGACTCGGGTGGATTGGGTGTCTCGGATGTCTCGTCGGACGGCGTGGTCGAGGATAGAAAGGACAGCCTAGAGAGGGCAGAAGGAGGCCGCGTTAGCCAAAAGATGACTCTGTCTACAAGAGATCGGATACATAGACAAGGTCGAGTATGCTTATACGCAAGTGCCGACGTGAGAGGGGTTATCGCAATCGTACCTGAGGCTGGATGTTGACGGCGAGCGGGGCAAGGTTAGTCTGGATTCCAACAGTATTGGGCGCCAGAGGCCTCGCGAGATGGATGAAGCTCTCGTTAGCAGCAGCCATACTGGGCAACAAGACGGACAGGAAGCTGTCGCGTACGGCTGAGGTGGTGGTGTAGTCGGGGAGGATGGGGGGTAGGAGGAAACCACGAGTTCAAGGGCCGGGCCGGTTTCGCGAAGCCGTCCAAATTTCGCCGATTTTGAAGATTTGCAGGTTTGGCGGGACGCCGCTGGGGTTGTGCGCACTAAGATTACAGATAAGACGACGTTTGTGGCGCATGCCGAGACCAAAATCCACAATACCCCACCATGATGTGGCTTGACATTGCAAGGCTGAAGGTAGCCTCATAACTTTTTTTCTTGCAACGAGCGACGAGAGGCTTCTGGAAAAACCGATTCCAACTACTAACCTTCTTGGTATCCCTCTGAACCCTTTTGACGGCTCTAGATACTCAGATGGCACCTCGTGGAAGAGGAGGCAGTTTCAGGGCCCGCGGTGGTGGTGGCGCCCGTGGTCGTGGAGGAGCTGGTCGAGGAGTTGGTCGAGGAAGAGGTGGACGAGGCAGAGGAACAAGCCGGTTTGGCCCCAACCGTCGATTTGACGGAACTCGACTTGCAGAGAACGAAGAGTACGTCAATGAAGATAATCACGTTTCCCTTGATCACTTGACTTCAAAGCTAACAATCTTGTCACAGATCTGAAAGCTCCGGCTCCGACGAGGATTCCGCTCCTGAAGACGAAGTGATGGATGATGTTGATTCAGAAGACGATGACGATCAGAATGCCTCTTCTAAACCATACATGGCTCTTCTCCAGAGCTTTGCTGAGGACAGCGCACCAACGGCCAAACGAAGGAAACTAGGACATCAAGATTCCACCCAACCCCAGTCCGACGACTCTTCCTCTGATAACGAAGAAGAAAAAGACGGCGCCGGCGAAGACACAGACAAGGACATCGACCGTGCCGACGAAGAGAAAGATGACCAAGAAATTGAGGAGGAATTCGAAGACGATAATGATTCAGAAGATGAAGAGGATAAAACAGACCCCTTCGACTTGCACTTTGCGCATGCCGACGATGATGTTGTCGCAAAGAGAGTCAAGGCGATACAAAAGGGAGAATGGGCAACAAAGCGAGCTCTGATGCAGAACTTAAGAGCCACTGTCATGTATCCCAGCTCTGACACAGGCTTCGAGGTGTCGAAACCTATCGCAGGGCTCGACGGCCTCAAGCTCAAGCAGAAGCTCAAAGAAACCGCGGCTCGCAAGATCGGCGATTTCGATGATGTCCAACGCGCATTGAGCCCCTTACTATTCAACCACAACGACCTGCTTTACTGTGATCGCACAGTTCGGAACTCAGATTCTTTGCGACAATTGACATGTCTCCATGCCCTCAACCACGTCTTCAAGTAGGTTCACAAGCTACCTCATATGATGGTCTGATGCTAACTCAAACAAGGACACGGGATCGGGTCATAAAAAACAACTACAAACTTGCTAAAGAGGGAGAAGATAATGACCTCGAGCTCAGAGACCAGGGTTTCACTCGACCCAAGGTGCTCTTCCTCCTTCCCACACGCAACTCTTGTCTCCGAATGGTCAACATGATCCGTGATCTTTGCGAGCCGGACCAGCAAGAAAACCGCAAGCGCTTTGACGATGGGTACGTCGACAAGGATACCAGGTTTGGCGCTGACAGGCCGGCCGATTTCCGAGATCTTTTCGAGGGGAGCGACGATGACATGTTCCGCCTGGGCATGAAGTTTACGCGCAAGACCATCAAGTACTTTGCACAGTTCTACAACTCCGACATCATCTTTGCCAGCCCCCTTGGCCTTCGGATGGCTATTGGCTCTGAAGAGGATGCGAAACTAGACTTTGACTTTTTGAGCTCAGTCGAAATGGTTGTTGTAGACCAGGCCGACGCTCTCCTTATGCAAAACTGGGAGCACGTCGAGTTCATCTTTGAGCACCTTAACCTTCAGCCCAAGGATGCTCACGGCTGCGACTTTAGTCGCGTAAGGAACTGGTACCTGGAGGACTGGGCCAAGTACTTCAGACAGACAGTCATCCTGTCGGCCTTCAACACTCCCGAGTTGTCTGAGTTGTTTAGACTGCATTGCCATAATTGGGCTGGAAAGTTCAGGCTACAGCCTGAATATCCTGGAACATTGACACAGCTTGGGGTCAAGGCGAAACAGACCTTTTCGCGCTTTCAGTCTAGTTCGGTTGAGAAAGATCCCGATGCTAGGTTCGAATACTTCACAACGGCCATTCTCCCTTCGCTTGCTAAGCGGGCGAAAGATGCCACTGGAACCCTCATTTTCATCCCTTCATATCTCGACTTTGTCCGTGTGCGCAACTACTTTGCCACTTCGAGCGCCGTTGAGAATGTCACTTTTGGAGTTATCTCAGAATACGCTGATGTCCCTGAGGCGTCTCGTGCACGCTCTCACTTCCTTACCGGCCGCCACCGTGTCCTACTGTACACGGAACGAGCGCACCACTTCCGCCGATATCAGTTTCGAGGCGTGCAGCGGGTCATCTTCTACAGTGTACCCGACAATCCAATCTTTTACAGTGAGATTGCAGGCGGATACCTGAGCAAGAGCGAGCAAGATATGAGGCTGGAAGCTGGTCAGGGGAGTGTCAAGGTTATGTTTTCCAAATATGATGTGATGAAGCTGGAGCGGATCGTGGGCTCTAAGAGGGTAGGCAAAATGATTCAGGACCGCGGCGATACCTTTGAATTTATCTAGACGGAAATTGTTACAGAGAAATTGTTGCGCCTTCAGGCGCTCTACGAGCTTCATCTGCTACAACATAAAGACTGCAGGATGGGAAAAGCCTCGAACATTTGAAGAGCAAGCATGTCGTATCCGGATATTCAGATCCCAACAGATTAAAAGCACAGTGTCATAATATTGTAGTTGGTACAGCTTTTGTACAGAGTTCCACCGTCCTCGCCGTATGATACATCTCGCCTCTATTGCGAGTTCTTTTGCTGTTGCGCGGCCTTCCTGACCGATTCTGGCACAATGCCCGAGGCCATCTCCTTTGCCCGCTCGGCACTCTTGTCTGACGACTTCTCGGCCTCGACTTCGGCCAAGCTGCTCTCGTCCTGGGTCTTGCCGTTCTCGGCATTGACCTTGAGGAGCATGAACTTTTGCACCATCTGCTCGAAGGGCTCCGTGCCGCGGAACTGTGTCACCTTCTTGATGTTGGTCCTGGTCACGGGGGTATGGTCTTTGCCGACCATGCGGTCGCGCGCGACGGTCTTGGCGGTCATCATGAAGCGCGAGTCCTTGGGGCCGTCGACGAACTCGAGGATGGCGCTCTCACCCTGATCGTAGGTGTTCTTGGACTCGGTGCGGACAACACGCGTGTAGCCGCCCTCGCGGGTGAGGTATCGGGTTCGCAGCTCGCCTAGGAGCTTGGGGAGGAGGGTGTGGGGGGTCTACAACGCAGAGTTATCCTGTCAGTAAGATATTGTCTTTTTCAGGTCCTCGACAGCTGTACAACAGCCGTCTGCAGCGTCAACATACGTAGAGGATACCCTGTGCTGATCTCCTTGAGGGCTCGTTATCCCTCTTAGCGAGGGTAATGAGCTTCTCTGCCATGCGCTGGGCCTCCTTTGCCTTGGCATAGGTGGTATGGATGTGTTCATATTGGACGAGCTGAGTGACGAGACCGCGCAGCAAGGCCATTCGAGCCGCAGAGTCGCGGCTCAGATGGCGGTATTTGACGAGGCCGCCAGCCATTGTTGCGGATAGCTAGATGCACAGGCGTTTCGGAGAGGGAATTGAGGTGAGGCGATGACGAATGTCTATACGGAACAAGATCAGGAGTCGCTTGTGTTCGTAGTTGCGCTGCACGTGGGCGGCTCCGGGTCCGCTGAGGCTGCTTTGGTGGTACGGAACGGGAGGTTTTGATGGTGGGAAATTTTTGGGTTGGGTTTTCGGAGCCGGCATGTGTTCCCTGCCGAGACCGCAAAGAGAGCCTCTGCGCTACGTCAACCTACCACCTGCAGAACCTCACAACAGCTCTACGACGGAGACTTTACACGCGATCCGGGGGGCAATTAAGCTCGCGCGCGACATGAGACGTTGCATCTAGGCTTTATTCGACGATCCCTCACGAATTGACTGCCTCCGATTCGTATCACCCGCAAATTACCTCACCTCGGTCAACTGGTCACAGCTCCAACCATGGGCTTCACCACCGGCTTTGTACGTACCCCGATGTCCTCGAGCTCGTGGCCGTTCCCCTGCTAATACGCTGTCCCGCAGACCGGCGGTGTGACGCTTACCCTCTCCCTCGCCTACCTCTCCGTGCTCGCTCACCAGCGCACCCGCGAGCAACAAGGCCAGGCTCTCCGTGCACAAGCTCTCGCCCTCCAGGGCCTGATCGACCCCCTCCCGCCGCTACCACCCCCGACGCGGTCCGAAGTTGCTGCTGCTCAACGAGCTAACACTGTCGAGGTCGCCAAGGACCGATGGAACACCGAGGTCGAGAACGCCGTGCGATGGGTTCAGCGCACCGACTGGGTTCAGGTGCGCGAAGGCCTTGAGGGCACTGCATCACGGGTCTGGACCCGCACATTCGGCACTCCTTCAGAAAACCTGGAGCATACGGAGCAGAAGGTCAACCCGGCTGTGAAGGAAGGTGCCGCGAAGCTCGGCGAAGCCAGTGGCAAGGCTGCGGCCGCTGCCAAGAGCGCCTTCGAGAAGGCCAAGGTCGAGGGCAAGGATGTCTTCGAAAAGGCCAAAGTTGAGGGCACGGATGTCTTTGAGAAGGCCAGGGCTGAGGGCCAAAGTGCCTTTGAAAAGGTCAAGGCCGAGGGCAAGGAATTTGCCCACGCTGCTTTGGACCACAGCAAGGACAAGGAGAACGTGGATATCGCTCAGGAGGATGGCACTCTGCCCGTTCTGACTCCCGTGGAGAGGGCCCTCAAACAGCGATTCGACAAGCCCGAGGCCAAGGTGAATAAGACAGTGGAGGATGCCCTGAAGGAGAGATACACACCCATGGACAAGAGGGACAACTCAGCACTGAGGGGCTTGTAGGTGTGTTGGACGGTTGCTTGATGCTATATGGAAGGATGCTTGTTGTTCGCTGTACAGTGATTGTGTACCAACATTTCATAGGGCCACTCAAATAAAATAAAAACAAGCTTAGGAAGAACGTTGGGATAAACACTCAGTTTCTGTTATACCTGTGAGTTGCATGCAGGCAATCCAGGGGACTACTAATCACTGTGTAGGGTGGAGTATAAAGCTGAACAGCCGACAGCTCAGAATAACCTCCTTACAACCTATTCCGAAGACCAAGTTTCAGATATCGTCACGACCCGCAGAGATCGAGATATATGAACAGCAAATGCCATGAGCGGCAAAAGTAAAAAGAGCAAGTCGAGCAAGTCGAGCATCAAGGACAAGGACAGAGGCGAAAGCCGCAAAGAGTCTCCGCCAAAAGGCTATAGGCAGACCAAGGACCGGCAAAAGGCAGAGCTCCATTATGGCATCGGACATCTTATTCGAAAGTTCGTTTTCCTTGAAACAGGTGCTGACGAACGGCATGAGAGGCATCGGGACCGGAGACACGAATACTACAGGAGGGAAGATCTGAGAGCTGCTGGACAGCGTCCTCCACGGGATTCACGGAAGTCTCACAGCCCTAAAGAAGACAGGGCCAGGAGGAAAAAGAAAAAGCGGCATGATGCTGTTTTTCGCCCCAAAGGCCGGCATCCTACAGTGAGTATATTGACCTGGATCGCAGGGAACAGAGGCCCGCCGGTTCATCGCCACCGTAGCTCGAATAGTCGTCCCAAGAGGAAGCACGGGCATCGAAAGGAATCAGGTAAAGCACGGAGTGCAGTGGCAGGGAGTGTGGTTGGGGAAGAAGCCGTGGAAAATGGTAAGGGCTATGATAAAGATGCCAGTAGAACGAAGACTAATACAAGGGACGAAGAGCCGGAGGTGGAATGAACCAGCAGCAAAAGATGTGTTCCTGGGCGAGGGCGTAAAAGCAATCGAGTTTTTCTTAATCACTCTGCAGCATGGAGTCCATCTCAGGGGCGCTCGCAGTCTAGTATATAGTCCCTCTTCTTTCCCAAGCCAACCAACACCTACCAGTTTTCCTGACTCTGTTATAGGGCTTATAGGCGATCGTGATTCTCGACCACGAGCGAAGGAGCACCAGCAACAGAGATAGTGCCGATAGCAGCGCTACAACTATAGACGGTACAAAGTACACTACTACTTCAGCTTGGTGCTGAATCCGGTAAAAGCAAGACCCAGCACCACCGAACCCTATCCTGTTGCTGCCCCTACTGCGGCTGGTGATGATGGCAGTTGGTGGAAGTTCGACAGAATCTGCAGGTTTCAAATGATACTTTGGGGGAAGTGGAGAAGAAAGTAAAGCCTGCAAATCGATGCGCGGTAATCGAAGAGAAGCCTGAGGAAGATGCTCCAATGGGGAAATCATATTAGTGCACTCCCATAATGCAGAACAGGAGACGATGGTCTGGATCACGCTCGCACCTGTGGCCATTAACACATTCGCGGATGCCTAAACTAATTAGAACTTATACTTGTACACGATGATGCCTCAGATGTGTGTAAGTCGCTGTGTTATTTCTATTGGGATACTTTGATCTATTCTATTGGATAATAATCTGGATGGAATATTGTACATAAAGTCAGAACATATATACTTGTACACGACTCATCTCAGGATGGGATGAGACACACTTCGTCAAATCTTCAGGCCACGATGCCTGGCTACAGCGGCAGCGTCCCGGCAAGTAGCGGCAAGTCTGGTCCAGCCTGTGCCAGTTAATAGCACGCTATATCTTCAGCCAGCGCTGTATTACCAGCGAAACCACGCTGAACCCAGTATCAATAGTCTAAATTCCAGACACCCACGTCAACCAGTATGAGTACCTTCGAGGATACCCTGATTCACGCCGGCGATCATCCGCAATAAGGTTCACTGAGAACTCCGGGCTACCCTGTCATGGCTGTCATGCCAGCCTCGCCTTCTCAAAAACGTAGTGCCAGGAAGTCATGATATCGCATTCGACAGACAATGCGACCCGTTCCAGCAAAGATGAAGGCGAGAGGCCAAAGATTAACTGGGGAGCACGTATCTACCTTGAGATCGAGTCGACAGCTGTTAACTGCGCCAACGGCCAGTGTCTGAGGTTGATTGAAGTCTACACGTCAGTCCAGCACGGTAACTGGGCCTTTCGATAACACTCGAACACAGGAAATGTCGTCAAGTGCTGTTCCGAATAGCATTGAAAAGCGTTGAGTTGGCTGGTGGTTATCAAAGAACTGGTTGTCTCGCTCTGTAGGGCTGAAACGATGGCAAAATGACTCCACCTTGTTAAAGGATTGTGGGACGGCCAAAGGAGAAGCAAGAGGAAGCCAGTGGCCGTCGTACTTTGGATGGTTCAAGCATCAACTAACTTATAAAAGGTTGATCAATAGTGAGTTGACCCGGTTCTGATTATCTTTTAACAAGAGGGCAATGGGAAGTGCCTTTGTTGAAGGTCTCAGATAACCGAATACGAAGCGTAGCCC